>VDFB02100354.1:0-23636 GCA_007258455.2 Sequoia sempervirens | reverse complement strand
TTCACAGAAGGAAAAAATTGTTCAAACAAGTAAAGATAAGGTAGAGGAATCTTCCAGGGACGTTCCCGCTAATCTGAGTGAGGAGCAAATAGCTTTGTATGTCATTGAGGAGTTCAAGAAATTAAAGGTAAATCTTTCAATATTCAAGTTATTAAGGTCCTCAACAATTAGGAATGCAATTCTAGGTGCCTATGAAGCACATCCAGTATCTTTGGATAAATCTTCCAATGAGAGTGTCAACAAGGTTACTAGTTCTCAGCTTGTGAAGACACAAAACCAGGCCTATCAGAAAAACTTTCCCCCTAGAAATAAAGGCAAGGAGAAAGACAAGACTCAAGTGGCCTAGGTAGATACTCAGCCAACTTTGTTTCAAAGGAAGACGGATACCCCACCATTCTTGATCTTTGTGTGCATATTCGGTAAGAATTTAAATAACTGTTTACTGAATTCTGCTGCTTCTACTAATGTAATGCCATTTGGAGTATGTAGAGCTTTAGGGATTACACCTGCTGACTCCCAGAAGAAGGTAACTTAGTTAGATAGAACTGAAGTAAATGTAGTGGAAGAATTAAACATGATTCACATGCAAGTAGCTTCTGACCCAAGAATCCAACAGGTTATCAATATTCAAGTCGTTGATATCCCTGATGCATATGGCTTAATTCTAGGAAGAGATTTTATGAAGGCCCTGAATGGATATGTATCTACTGATCACTCCCACATGTGGCTTCCCTAGAAAGGGGTGCCAAATCAGATCAGAATTGAGAGAGAACCAAGAATGAAATACATGATTACGGAGTATCAAAATACTTCAAATGAAGTTCTAATATAAGAAGTAGGCATGGGAAATTATATGTTATCGACTCCTTATGAGGAGTTAGATTCAGAGGAGGTATTAATTCTACATTCCATGTCTATTAATATAGAAACAGAATCCAGCAATGCTATTGTTCTGACAGGATCAATTAAGGAAGAGGATGAATTCGAGGATAATCAGATTAGCCTGCTGGACAGTTTTCAGGAATACATTAGGAAGTGTATTGAAAACCAAGTTCACCTCGGCAGGAGGACAAACTTCAAAGAGTTACTCTTACCTAACTAGTGTAGAGTTCACAATGCTTCCCATTCAAAGTTGGAATGTTGTTTATGCCAAGCAGCAGTAGAGCGAGTACAGAAATGCATAAATCCAACCCTAGTAGTCAAGATAGACATGCAAAGCCCTCCAGAAGATTATAAAGGAAAGAAAGTAATGTCATCTGAGGAACCCTCCAGTGGTAATAACCTGAAGGATATGATGAAGAGGAATGCAACTACTGAATGTTGGATCCTCAGGTTTGATGGATCTAAATCCAAGCATGTAGCTGGAGCAGGTTTCGAATTGATTAGCCCAAAAGGTAAGACCTTCTTTGCAGCCCATAGACTTCAATTTAACTGTACTAATAATGTAGCAGAATATGAGACATTGATTCACGGACTTCTTATGGCGCTCAAGAAAAAGGTTAAGGTTCTGCAAGTTTTCGGTGATTCTGAGCTGGTAATTAAGCAAGGAAACAATATTCATGCCATGATAAGAGAATGACTAATTATAGGCATAGAGTATGGGACCTCATTGAGGGATTTGATGCCTTCAATATTCAATTAATACTATGACAAAAGAATCAAACTGCAGATTCTCTGGCCCAGGCAACAAGCACTTTGCAGCCCTTATCTTTGTCAGGTTTGAAAAAGTTTACTGTAGAATTGACTCCTATGCCATCAGTTCTGGACAATGTTACTAACTTTCAGGTATTTGAGGATGACAAGCATATCCTGGACTTCATTACAAACACTGATGTTTTTGCTTCCCAAATCATTGATGAAACAAAACTCCAAGAAGTAGAACTAGATTTGGAGGGAGTGATAAATTTGAAATCTAATACTATTCCAAAGGGAATGGTATAGTTAGAGCGGATTTTTAATCTGGACAAGATCAAAGATCAAGAGCAAGAGTCTAAAATGAAATCTATCAGTGGACAGTGTGATACTTACAATATGGGAACTGAAGAAGATGCTAAGAACATTTTTATTAGTCAAGTACGCACTCCAGAAGAAAGACAAGGAATAATTGCAGCATTGCATAGCTTTCCAGATATAGTGGCCTGGAGTTATGAAGACCTGAAAACTTATGATACATCAATCATAACTCATACTATACCTCTGAAGCTGGGGGCTAGGCCTTTCAGGCAGAGACAGAGACCAATTAATGCATTACTGGAACCGATTATATAGAAAGAAGTTCAAAAATTACTATCTGCTAGAATTATATTTCTTGTCAGGCATTCAACATGGGTGCCAAACCTAGTCCTAGTAAGGAAAAAGAATGGGGAAATCAAACTTTCCATTGACTTCAAAAATCTAAATAGATCATTAGAAAAGGATAATTATCCAGTTCCCTCATTGGATGAAGTACTTCAAGTAGTAAACGGTTCTCAGATGATGTCCTTTTTGGATGGCTATTCAGGGTACAACCAAGTAATGGTTCAGTATGAGGACAGGCACAAGACTGCTTTCACTACTAAATGCGGTACCTTTGCTTACAGGAGGATGCCTTATAGTCTCATTAATGCTGGAGCCACATTTCAAAGGGCTATGGATATTTCCTTTAAGGATATCATAGGCAAATGCATTATTATTTATATGGATGATCTAACTATTTTTCCCAAAAATAGAGGGGACCATATATTTGATTTACACAAAGTGTTTCAAAGGTGCAGGGAATTCGGCATATCCCTGAATCCTAAAAAGTGTATTTTTAGAGTAACAGAAGGGAAATTGTTGGGTCATGTCATATCTAAAAAGGGAATTGCTATTGATCCAGAAAGAGTGGAGGCCATACTGAAGATTCATCCACCTGCTAGCAAAAAAGAGATGATGTCTTTCTTTGGCAAGATTAACTTCGTCAGGAAATTCATTACTTGGTTTGTTGAAATTGTTAAACAGCTAAATGCAATGTTGAATCAAGATGCTAAAGTTGAATGGACTACCGAAGCAAAGGAGACATTTGTAGAAATTAAAAGAGCCATTGTTGATGCTCCAGTATTGGTAAGTCCCGATTACAGTAAGCCTTTTTACATCTATTCGTTTGCTTCAGATCATTCATATGCAGGAATGTTGACTTAGAAGTCTAATGAGGGATATGAGCACCATATTGCTTTTATGAGTGCACCATTAAAAATGTTGAGTTGAAATATCTAAGTGTAGAAAAGAAAGCATATGCCCTGGTCAGAGCAGTGAAGAAATTCAGACATTATATCCTCAAGAATAAGGTTTATGTAATTGTCCCAGATCCTGCAGTTAAGTTACTGTTGATGCAGAATGAGTTGAGTGAGCATAGAGCTAAATGGGTAACAATACTACAAGAATATGACATTGAGATACAACCCATGAAGTTGGTAAGAGGGAAGGGACTTACTCAGACTATGGCAGAAATGGGGCTTGAGCTGACTGTTCAGAATTATAATCTTGAGGAGGTTTCCCCAAGTAGCTAGTATGATGATATAGTTTATTATTTGCTGAACCAGTGATCCCCAGGCCATCTTAATGATGTTCAAAGGAGAGCTCTGTGAGTGAAGAGTGATGGTTTCATGCTAAAGGGAGTTTTTCTGTATAAGAGAAATTATCAAGGCATTTATTTGAGGTGTCTTGGGAGACAAGAAACTAAAAAAGTGATGAACGAATTTCATGAAAAGTATGGCACTGGCCATGGTTGTGCTATTGCCACAGCAAACCAAATCTTGAGAGAAAGGTATTATTGGCCCACATTATTTAAGGACATTCACCATCATGTCAGGACCTGTTACACTTGCCAGACTATAGCAACAAAAGAAAGGTACACAGCACTCCCACTTCAATCGGTTACTAAGGTAAGGCCTTTTGCTCAGTGGGGTCCTATCAACCCACCATCTTCTACAGGACACAGGTACATTCTAACCATTACTGATTATTTCACAAGGTGGACTGAGGCTTTCGCTTGTAGGAAATGTACATCTAAGGTAGTGATTGATTTTCTAGAATCTACCATTATTAACCGATTTGGATGTCCTATTTTTGTTGTCTGTGATAATGGTCTTAATTTCGCATCTTAAAATTTTCAAACTGAGCTTTTGATCATGGCATTATTATAAAGTTTGCGTCTAATTATTACCCCTAGGGTAACGGTCTGGCAGAATCTTCCAATAAGAACCTATTAACTGTTATCCATAAGCTATTGGAGAGGAACCCAAAAGATTGGCACACCCAGCTTCAGTTTACCCTTTGGGCAGATCGTACAAGGCTTAAGTCATCCATTAGAACATCTCCCTATCACTTAGTATATGGTCTAGAGCCAGTATTTCCTATTCAACTCAAGATCCCGACCTTGCAATTTATTAATGAGTTTTATGATGAGGGGGATAAAAAGGAGGCCAGGTTGACAGAGTTGTTGCACCTTGAGGAAAAATGAGACAATGCCCTGAAAACTTTGCCAAACATCAAGAGGTAGTTAAGAGGTGGTTTGACAAAAGACCTAAGGTCAAAGCTTTTAGGAATTTTGACCTTGTGTTATACTGGGATAAACCTCATGATCGAAAGAGGGACCATGGGAAGTTTGATAAAATGTGGCTCGGTCCATATCAGATTGCTAAAATACTTGGAGATAATGTCTTTCGTCTGAAGACTCTCACGGGGCAAGATATTCTGATGCCTGTTAATGGGCAGTATTTGAAACATTATTTCCAATCTTGAGCTATTTTCAGCTCCCTGTTTTGTATATAGTTAGTTTAGGTTGCTTTCTGTTGTTTGCTTTGTTAGGGTAGGTTTCTTTTCATTTCTTGTTTCTGCTTTGGTTAGAATAGGTTTCATTTCGGTTTTTTTCTCTCGCTTTGTTTTGGGTTAGAGTAGGTCTACTTTGGCTTGTTTTGCTTTGTTTTGCGTTGCTCTTTCTCTTGGTTCTTACTCCTTTGGGATCTCCTATTGCATTTGTATAATAGTGGTGACAAAGTAGGTGTGGTGCTCTTAGTATTTCCTTTTCAAACTCTAATCATCTTTCTGGAATATCATGGTATGAATTCTCTACCCAAATGTCACATAGTCTTGTGTCTAAGACGAAGAGTCCTTTAGTCAGATTGAACAGGAATACATTAGGGTCTCACATTTTGAATATTAAAGATGTCTGAGGTTGCAGAAGGTCCTTATGAAGTTTGCACAGGTAAAAAATCTTTTTTCTGCTCTAGTGCCACTGTGGTTCTCATCCCTGAGTGTGAACTTCACTGTTCATAAGTTGAAGTAAAAAATCAAAAGACTGAATTCAATTCATCAGGGGAATTTGAATATCTCTACCAAGGCTATGAACATCTGACTGGCAGTAGAGCTATGTTCAGGAAAATCATAGCGATAACCTCATCGGGGCTATGGATGCCTAACTGGAAATGAGGCTCTATCTAGGTTGCTTTTAGAGTATGAATCTTTATGTAGCCTATTCAGATCAAGTTTGGTCTCTTTTGCAGCTAAAGGAGGGTAATGAATGCATGTGCATACACTTCGACCCTAGTGTAGGAAAGTTTGGGTGACTTGTGGGTTCTTTGATTTAACCGTAGGTGGTGACTGGTTGGATGAATTGAAATCATAAGTTATGGGTTCTTGATTCTAGTTTGTCATCAAAATGCTCTAGAGCATTTCCCCAGCAGAGTCGCCATTTGTTGTGCAAATTTTGCACACATGCCCCACTTGGAGTGGGGACCCTCTTTTCTGATTTCAGATGTCTCTCGAACCTTTGGTTTTTATTGGATTTGTCCTTTTAAGGTCTTGGAATGTTGGTCTTACTTGCCTTGGTCTTGCCCTGAACGTTGAATTAATCAAACTAGGTTTTTAATGGAAGTCTGGGTTTTGACCTGGGTCCGGGATTTCCCAGCTCACTCAGATTTTTCTGGGTCCTTGTCCATCTTCTATCAATATCAAATTTTCCAAAATTTGGGTTTTTGGTCAAATCCGGGATTTTTTGAGTCATACAGATTTTCCTAGACTTCATCGGAGTCCCGGAGGGGTGCGTCGTTCGCGAAATTCATGCTCACCCTGATAATTCGTCTGGCTTGGTTTTTTTCAAAATTATGTTTTGGCCTCAGGTTTCTGGATTTTCTTGATATGTCTTATTAGCCATTAATACTTGAGGTATGTCTGATCTGGCACGAATGTAAGCAAATTTAAAGGCTTTTAGCATTTTTCATGATTTCATTATTCATTTGCTATCTACTCTTGTGCTTGATTTTGTACTTTTGAGCCTTGGTCATTGGATTTGGTCTGTTCGCATGTGAATTTCCTGGACGTTTGTGTTGATATTTTCATCGCTAGGGCTCCCTGATTCATAGTGACTTCTTTGGGCTCAAGGTTCATTCAGAGTTGATCCATGGTAAGTCATTTTGACTTCTCCTATTGTTTGCGCTTTGATTGAATCTTTCAAGTTTTTATTGGTGGTTATTCGGGTCAGCCATGGTTTATTTCATGATCATGTATTTATCGAATTAGGGTTTGGACTCACCTTTTCCACGTGTTTTAGTGCCTACATTGTGCATCCCTTCATTTATCTATTGAATGTCGGGTACTCCCTTGTAACTAGGTGTTCCTGCTAGGGCCTTGCCTTGTTGGTGTGTAATCTGCTATATTTTATGAAGATTAGGGTTTTGGTATGTTTTCCCGGTTGTTAAGTTCGGTGGAATCGTCATGATTCTCTTGTCTTGCACCTTGCTCGACCTTGTTCACAACATGTGAGATCCTGGTGCGCTATAGTTTCATCATTTTGAGGGATAGTGTCTGAATTTTTTTAGCTCGCTTTAGCTTTCATGGCGGAGGTTTGGCAGTTAAGTTTAGGGCATCATTATTTCACACCAAGGATTAACCATTTGAAAGTTTTTGGGAATTTAAATTCAAGTGCAATCGAAATCTGGCTTATTGGGATTGAGTTTATGCTCATTGGATTCAAATAGGGGAATTTGTGTGGCCATTCGATTAAAGGTATGCGCGTCAAATGGTCGTCGGGTTTCTGAGGTGTCCATAGAATTTCCGTGCACCCAAATTTTCCTGAGTTTTTCCACTTCCCCGGATTGTGACTAGTTCCCAAAATTTTGACCTGCCCGTGGAAATCCGAACTATCTAAAAATTTTTGGTTTTTCTGCCTGGTTCTGATTGATCTTGATTTTTGAAATTGAAGTAATGAATTAAATGTTGGATGATGATATCTTGTTGCTAAATGGATGAATCTCATGATAATTATGCATCTATTGTGTCCATATTGATGATTTATTTTATGAATGATGTCTTGGCAATAGGAGTCCGTTTGGGCCAAATTTCTCCGAATTCCACCTTGACTGGATTTTCCTAATTTACTTCATTTTCCCAGATTATTGCATTTTCCCAGATTTTCAAGATTGATGAATAATGATTTATCTTAATGATTTAATGTGATTTCAAGGCTAACCTTGATTGAAATATGGATGATAATTGGATTCTCATGAGGCTCTTTTATGAATGCAGGCTGAAACGAGCAAAGCAACAGTAGGAAAGGCCAAGGGAGATACAGTGGGATCATCAGTTTCAGATACTGAAAGGATCAAGCTGGATGTGAAGAGTTAATTTCCGGATAGTAAGGTGGCTTTAGTTTGGTCATAGGTCTTAGACACTAATGTGGGAGCATGGAGATATGAGGAATTCAAAGAAAGGACAGCTTAGAAAGATTTATCAGTCTTGACCAAGGGAATGGTGAAATACGGACTGGCTCACGTGGCAGGATTTCCTCTTGCAATTCAATGCTACAAATTGATATTAGAGTGTGCTCGACACTATGATTTTCATACACAGAGGATTGTTAGCACCGATGGGAGAGTGTTGGCAAACTTTAATCTAGTTTCCATTGCCCAGGCATTTGATATGCCAGACTTGCCATGTATGTGTGCTTTGGACATGGATTTGGCCAGAACTTACTATGAGGATGAGCCTACCAAAGCCCAGCAGATGATCAATTCCTGGCTTGAAAAGCCAAAATCTCATTTCTCCAAGTTACCCAAATAGTTACACAGGGTCAAGTTTCGATAAGATATATATGATGCAATAACACTGTTGAGCAGGGTAGCTGGCTTGAGGAGTGCTAGGGCACTAGAGAATTTGGTGGTGCATGTCATTAACGAGATGGAGCAAGGTGTCAATTATCATTGGGCAAGGATTATAAGTGCAATGATTGACAGGCAGCTGAGAGATGTGTTAGAGACAAAAAAGTTTACCATGTCTTCTTATGTGGTATATGTGCTTGCTCGATTTTATCCATATAGGGTATTGAGTCCAAAAGGAACATTTGGACAAGATTTCATCTATGAAGTATACCCTGAGTTGCACCTTGGGAATCAGAATTATAGAAGAGCAAATGATGCATTTACTATGCATATTACTAGGTTGCTTCAGAACGCAGAGCATGTGAGAATTTCTGATGGAGCCAAGAAGCTGATCAAAAAATATGGAGCTTGATTTATACAATTCCCTACCTTCTCCTATATTAGGATTGATGGATGTCCAACTGATCCATACAGACTACCAAGATATCCTACCGACCATGTCATACTCTTGGAGGTTACCCGGCAGATATGTGATTTTGATGTCATTGTTAAAAGAGAAAAGCACAAAACAGGGTTTGGTGGGGATTTTCCTTTGAAAATTGGTATAGCTATGGTTTTCCCTTCAATCCAATCAGCTCATGCATTAGGGGAGGAGTTGAGTACTTATGGGTTCTCTTTCCATTCTAAGAGGGAGAGTTTTGACATCACTGGCGAAGCACAGAAGAAGGCTACCAAATAGTATCACCACAAGGATGATTTAGAGGACTACTGGGCGAACAAAAAGGATTACTTTGAGGTGAGAAAGAAAAGATATTCTAGGCTTCCAGTTGATGTAATCAAAATGTATAATGTCAAGTTTATTCCTGATTAGTTGGAAGATGATGGGAATTTAGTTCAGGATCATGCATTTGAATCGGTCAAAGATAGGCCCATTGGAGAAATAAACTGGTCAGAAAAGGAAATAACTGAGTTGGAGGAATTGATGGCTCCCATTCTGAAATCCACCAAGTCTTGGCTGAAACATAAAGTATGGGAATTGGAGAGCAAGAAGGTACCCTGTACTTTCAATTTGATGGGAAATTTAAATGCTTATTCCACTTCAGACGAATCAGGTGAGGATGATTCTACAGGTAAAACTAAGGTAAGCTCACCTTTTAAGATTAAAATCAGAGGCCCTAAGGAAGATGAGCCAGAAAAGAAGAGGAAACCTAGGGGAAAGAAGAGGAGTCATACTGTGAAAATACGTAAGTCTGCTAAAGAGGAAGAACATGATAAAGCAGAGAGAGAAGATACTCCTCCAGAGCCAAAAAGAACAAGGATAACCAGGGCTTCAAAGAAGAGATATCAAGAAACTTCTGGGGATAAGATGGACTCTCATGTGATTGATGTGGAGAGCTCAGGGGAGAAAACCAGGGTTTATTTAAGAAGGTCAAGAACTCCATCTCTGAAAGAGACCATGCAAAAGATAGATCCTCCCCAATGGCATCCACTATGGAACAATAGAAAAATACTTCCCCTTCATTGGGTATACCTCAGTAGACAACTCATGCAGAGCATGAGACCAGTGAGGAGGTAGAACCGTTTAAGGATGGAGAACTTTATGGCGCAGCTGCTGAGTTTGAGGTAGGAGATGTTGAAATGCATCCTTCTCCATTGGTATAGTATGAAGATTCTCCTGCAAGTAGCAAAGATAATAGATCCCCTGAGAAGGCGGATTTTCTTGTTAAGACTCCATCACCCTTGCAAGAAGAAGAGCCAGAGTTGGAAAACAAAGGTGATCAATCTCCTGAAAGGGATAAGGATGAGACTGTAGACACCTAAAAATGGTCTAGAGAATCTAATTAATTAAATACAACTTATTTGATTAATTTATCTTAAATTCATCTACTTAGTAAATAAATAGAAATATTTATTTATATATTAAGTTCATTATTAATTCTTCTATTTCTCTCCTAATTAAATAAACAAAATTAAATACTTTGTTTAATTAATTATCATTTTTATCATATTATTTTCTCTCTTAATTAAATAAACAAAATTAAATACTTTGTTTTCTTTAATTATTATCATTAATATTTCTTCTATACTTTATCTATTAATTTTATCTTAAATTAAATACACAGCTTCAATAATTTGTGTTATTTAATTACCTCATCACATTTCTTCTTAATTAAATAAAGATATTCTAAAAATCTTTTATTTAATTATCACTTTCCTTTTATTTTAATAAACAAACCTTATAGTTTGATTTATTAAATTATTTATTCCTCTTTTTGCTAAAATTAAATAAATCAAAAATATTTAATTTTATGCATAAATCATTTACACTATTCACTCACCAATAAAATTAGATTTTTTAAATCTAATTAATGTAACTTCCATTCACGGGAAGAGCTTCAGGGACAAACTTGTAGGAAGTCCTCTCAATCTTCTTCCATCAATCCTCCCTCTCTTCTTGCCTAGTGTTTTCATGGGGAGGAACAATCCTCCATGATCAGCTCCATCTTCTCATCCCAGGCCATTCAATTCTCCAAATTGAATCATAGCCCCTTATCCCATATCCCTGTGTAAATGTGCTGCCATGAAAGCTATAAATACAGCTCTTTGGCTACAGGAAATGGAGCTCAATTGGTGTAATCTTACTCTGCAGGTTTCCCAAGCATTCAAGCATCCAAGCATCCAAGCATTCAAGCATTCATCCAGCATCCATCAAGCAGCAATCAAGCATCCAGCATTTGCAGTCATGGCTACCTTTACAATAGATTTGCATATTTAATCACATAGGAAAAGAATTAGTTCATTTCTCATTCTCTAAATGTCATTTCAATAGTTTAAATTAGCTTCTAAATCTGAGAGAAAAGTAAATTAGAGAGATCCTTTAGAGATAGAGAGCAATAGGATAGATTTCTGAAGCTTTTTAGTTTAAATTAGTTTAAATTCTTTTAATCTTAGATGCAATGTCCTATTTAGAAGTGTAGAAGCATGTTTAGAGTGTTTATCCCATTCTTCCACTTATAGAGACAGTAGGTCGAGCTCCTCAAGAGGTCAAGAAGGATGAAATCTGGGTAGATTATGCTATTCTGGATTGGCTAGACAAAGAAATTAGGAGGAAACAGGTCATTGTTGAGGACACTCCTCTCAACTGGGATGAGATGTTGGCTAGGATTGGAAAGGGAAAGAAGAAGAAGGTAGCTAAGGTGATTTCCAAGATTGACAGAGATGGAGCTAGTAACTGGGTTATCCATGTCACTACCCCTGCTGCTAATAAAAGTAGAGATGAGGTCACTGGGAAGGATTATGATGTACAGACCATCAATCTTGGGCCCGCTTCTATGGAGCAAGACATTGAAGAATATCAAGGGTCTAGTGCAGTGATCATTGGAAGATTGAGGAAGGAAACACAGTCAAAGCATGAGCTTAAAAAGGAGAATGAAAGGATTAGGAAATGTTTAGAAGATTTGATGAAGCCTTTGCAGTCTTTTCACCCATCCTCTTCTGCTACTACTGGTTTCTTGCCGAAGGAGACCATTTCTGAAATAGAAAAGATGAAAGCTTCTACTCTAGCCACAATAGATTGGTTGAAGGAGGTATAGGTTAAGGGAGATAATGCAATAAAGGAAATCCTTTCAACTAGAAAGGATGCAATAAGGGCTAAGGATTTATTGGATTATGTTTTATCTCAAGATAAGGAGGACGCTGATCTCTTATTGTAGAAAACCAAAGCAATCATGGAGTATGGTAAGGATCAACTAGTTGTTGATGGAATCCTTCCTTCATCTAGGGTTGATGAGCCTTGGGAGTGGTTTGAAGCCCTACAAATCCGACAAAAAGCAATCAAAAAGATTTATAAACAAAGGAAGCAGATAGATGGTAATTTAACCAATGTTTATGATGGATGCATCACTTTCTTTGAGATAATGACTGGCAAGAGGAAGATTTCCCCTAAATACTTGAGTTTGGAACAATTGAGGGAAAGGTGGCATGATGTCTATGCCCCTGATATTGAAAATTTTGTAACAAGGCACCAATTGGATGATGCGGCTACTTATCTGGCTGTGATGGATAAGTACTTAGCATATAGGGGTGATTGGGATACAATGGTTAAGCAGTCAAAGGAAGAAATTGGATCAATTTAATGTCAGCTCAAAGTCCTACCCTTGCCACCTTTTGCTGAGTTGGATAAAGTGTTTTTTAAAGTTCATGAATCGCTGGATCAGAACAAAGATAAGGGAGGTAGCAATTAATGCTAACTTCATGATTTGTGCTTCCCTATTATTATAGGGCATGTGTTGATCTGGGCTGCATTGAGGAGTGTGTTTTGGCCGACCTTGATGATGTATCAGCATTTAATGTGTGCCTTATTTTGAAATTCCTGAGGCCCACTTGTTTTGGCAATTTTATTTTGTAAATGTTTGGCTGGGCCGACATGTTTTGAGGAATCTCTATAAATGGCATTTATGCCTCATTTGTAAGGAGTTATATAGATAATAGAGACAAGTTAGACTAAGAAAGAGCTAGAGTATTTTGATAGTAGTTAGTTCTTTTGAGCAAATGTTGTAACACAGAACAGTGGAATTGTTGCTTTATTTTGGTGATCTAATACAATTAAAGGCATTGCAGTTTCTCTGGTGAATTCCTTTGTGTTAGTTTATCTTGCATGGTTCCTGTTGTTCCATCTTTTGAAATTGCTTGAAGACATAAGATTTGATGTTAAATTTAGAAATTAGATTAGTTTGGTGAATAATGTTCATGGTTTCATGCTTGGAATGTTTGCGGCAATCTCTAGTCTATACTCCCAGTAACTATCTTAGTAGTATGAAGTCAACCTATCCACCATACATCTATTTGTGCTTAGTTCGATTGTAGATGAATGTCTATAATTTGAAAATCTGTATGCCTTAGAAGATTGCACCTTTCTTGTGATATCGCATCGTGGGTTAAGCAAGAATTGGTTATTTGAGATTGGTCCATTTTAGGAATTTATCATTTGCATTGTTCATCTTAGAAGTAATTTAGGTTTCGCTATATCTCTTACACCCTCATCTTTTACTGTTTCTTGATTACTTTGTTGGATTTAGGATTTAAGATCATAATATTGTGAAATGTGATAAATTGGAATGATACAGTTTCCTTGTAGTAAGGTCTGATTGTGATTACTAGCATTTTCACATATTATCTGAGTTATTTATGCATTGTCATGACTTGACACCCAAGAGACCTTGGTGTGATTTTTATTAACTTCTTGTTGAAAATTACCTTTCAAGAGAGATAGAATATCATTTTCTGTCTGAGTTGTTGCTGTGCAGAAAACACCATCAACACAGCCCCAGAGGAAGGAAGAATTTTATCACTTACTAGCTCTTCCCTAGTGTACTCCATGATAGTTCTGGTTTTCTACAGTAGGAGATCTATATCTTCCTTATCCTGTGCTAACACTTCCTTCAACCAATCAATTGTCCTTACAACATCCTTCCCAGTTGACAAAATCTCCTTAATGACCTCATTACCTCTAGTTCGAACTCCTTACAGCCAATTTGTAGTACCAAGAGTGGAATCCTTCACCTTTTCCAGCTCGATAATGGTCTCTTGAGGTAAGGGATTTGCAGCAAAAATTGAAGGATTAATAGATTGCAAGGGCTTCATCAAATCTTCCAAGCACTTCCTAAGATTCTCATTTTCCTTCTTTAGCTCCCGCCTGGTCTTTATTTCCTTCCTCAATCTACCCAAGATGACTGCACTAGACCCCTCATAATCCTCAATATCCTACTTAACGGATGTAGGCCCTATATTAAAATTTTGAACATTGTAATCCTTTCCAGCCACATCATCTCTTTTTTTATCTGGAGCAGGGGTGGCAATGTGAACAACTCTATTATGACCTTCATCCCTTTCAATCCCTGAAATCACCCTAGCCTTCTTTTTAACTTTATCTTTTCCAATTTTGGATAGTATTTCATCCCAATTCGGTGGACTATCTTCCACAACAACTTGATTTCTCCTTATCTCCTTGTCCAACCAACCAGGGACAATGGATTCCAATTGCACCTTACCCTATTTCTCCTCTTCTTGTTGACCTTTAGGAGCTTCTTCACTCAAATTCCATTTTTTAGGAGTTTCTTCCATCTTTCTTTCTTTTTCTTCAGCATGTTCTTCTTCTTGTACAAGTGGTGGAATCTTCCCTGTCTCTTCTTCTACCAATGGTGATCTAACCTCCTTGGTTCAAATAGGTGAATCTACATAAGCTACCAAAGGATACTATATTACCTTTTCAATTTCTACCTCTGTACTATAAAGATCACCCTCATGAAACTCCTCTCCCTTAGTATCTGGATGATCCTCAACATTCTTTGACTCACCTGGTTTGCTTTAACCTTCATGAGCAGAAGGCACATCATCATGTTGTTTCATATGAGAAATAACCAGAGGAAGGTCTTCCTTAGTCACATTCTCCTTAGGAGAAGCAATCCTAGACCTCCTTGTATACACCTGGGCCTTCTCCCCTAAGCTTTCAACATTTACCACTAGTGGGGTAACTTTTTCCTCCTACAATGGAGCCTACCTTCTTTGAAAACTTTATGATTCTTCTCCTCTTGGGTACAGGATCATCAACCTCAAGATTCTACCCTTTAGTTTCCTTTTTCCTAGACTTCTTAGTCCTTGTTCTCTTCTTATCCTTTGGCTTTCTCTATTTTTCTACTTCCTGGGCATCCTCCTCTTGAACATCTTTTATCTTGATCCTGAAAGGGGAATCCATCCTACCTTTTCCCTTCGGATCTTGCTCGATCGATTCTTCAGAGGTGGAGTGAGGGTCAATATCTCCCATCAGCTCATAGGTACATTTCACACCATCATTTTCCAACTCCCATAGCTTATGTTTTAACCACATCTTGGTAAATTTGATAACTAGATCCATCAGTTGTTTCAATTTTGTCTTCTCCTCATCTTACCAATCCACATCACCAATTGGTCTATCTTTTATTGCCTAATAAGCATGATCCTGGATCAAGTTTCCATCATCGTCAAGTTGGTTTGGGACTGCACTCACATTGTACAAATGGACCGATTCAACTAGGAGGTGAGAAAACTTCTTCTTCCTGACTTCAAATTCATCACTACAATTGGCCCAGTAGTCCTCCAAATCAACTGTGTGGCAATACTATCTACTGGCCCTCTTTTGGGCTTCTCCTATAATATCAACTCTGTACCTCTTGGAGTGGAAAGATAGGCTAAGAGTACTCATTGCTTCTTTTGAAGCCTGAGTAGAACCAATGGAAGGACAAGCATCTCCAATGCCAATCCTTAATGGGAAGTCTCCACCAAAACCAATCTTATGTTTGTCCCTCTTGAAAATGGTATCAAAGTCACATATTTATCTAGTGACCTCCAATAGTATAATGTGATCAATAGAGTATCTTGAAAGTCTATATGGGGTTCTCTAGTAGCCATCAATCTGGATATAGGAGAAAGTTGGGAACTAAATAAATCATGCCCCATATTTCTTGATGAGTTCCTCAGCCTAGTCCGAAATCCTGACATGCTCTGTACCTTGAAGCAATCTAGTGATATGCATGGTGAATGCATCATTCACCCTCCTGTAGTTCGAACCTCCCAAGTGCAACTGAGGGTAAACCTCATAGATGATATCCTGTCCAAAGGTGCCCCTTGACCTCAATCCTTTATAGGGGTGGAATCTCGCAAGTGCATAGACCAAAAACAAAGTCATTGTGAAGAACTTTGTTTGCAACACATTGGACAACTGTTTGTGAATTACTTCACTAATGACCCCTACCCAATGGTAGTTAATCTTTTTTGCTCCATCCTCACAATCATATGGCACATCCAATTCTCAAACATGCCAGCATTCTTCAATTCAACCACCCTGTTGAGAATAGTGATGGCTTCATAATACTCATTGAACTTTGCTCTAAATAATTGCTTAGGGAACTTGGAGTAGTGTGACTTGGGCTTCTCCAGCTAAGAATTGATAAGCTGTTGTGACTTCACAGTTTGTTCATCGTAGAAATCCTAAGCTTCCTTTATATTAATCCCACCACATGAGACCTGTCTAGCATATCAAAAGTTTGAGTAATGGAAATAGGGTTGAGATTTTCTACAACTCACCCCTGAGGACCAATAATTCTCTGTGTGTCCTGATCATAGTGTTTGGCACACTCAAGGACCAGCTCATAACACTGCACCATAGAAGGGAAACTAGCTACATGAGACAAGCCTAATTCCATCATCCTTCTAGCCACCAAAGGAGAATCCTCTACTGCCATTCTTCCTTTAAATTCCTCATAATCCCACAATCCGACATTTGTATCAGTCACTTCTGACTAGAGAGAAGTGATATTGCTCTCAAGGATCTTTCTCTTAATGTCCATCTTAATCTTTTATGCATCAGACATTGAAGACCCAGCTTTTGCCTTGCTAGATTCAACCTGCACTCAATAAAGAGCATAGTAAAAACCACAGGAAGAGAATGTTAATCCATCAAAACATCGTTAGAATGAACCTCATATAACCAAGGTACTATTGAATTTCATATAAAATGATCACAACAAATTTTGGGTTTTAGAACCATCCGCAGAATCTGAGCTAGAGAGGAATTTTGAGAAATTCTGGGCCAAACGGATTCTGGTGGGATAATCATGAAAAAACCTATTAACAATTAAATCTAATCATTTTCAATCAACAAACCACACAAGAGATCACAAGATAGCATGAATCAATCATAAAATGCATTAAAAATCACCAACACATCATGTTATTCCATATTTCCTTACATTTCACCAAATTTCAAGAAAATCCGCCAAAGACAAATTTCTGCAAAGGCAGAGACACTTTGCAATTCCGAAAAAAATAGGGAACCAAGGACTTCGGGAAAATTCTGATTCAACAGAAATCCGCAAATAAGGTAAAATTCTGAAAGCAATGCAGATTTTGGGAACTCAAAGGAAATCGGGAAAATGGTGGAGATCGGGAAAATTCGGGGTTGACAGAAATCTGCGGAGTATACAAAACTCTGAAAATGACAGAAAATTTTGGAAAAACCAAGGAGATTAGGAAAATCTGCCAGAGATGGATTGTCCCGAGGGAACAAAAAATCCCGGACTGAGGCCGAAACCTAGATTATGACACGAAATCATGATTTTGCTCATAACATCAAATTGATCATGAATTTCAAAGATTTAAGCTTAGGGAAAGTTTAATATGGGCTTTCTATGGATTTTCTTTGCATTCTGAGCCAATTCGAGAACATACTAAAGATAAATGGTGATGCCCTAAGTTAAACCCCACAGATTCGCCATTAAAGAACAGATGAGCTCAGAATTAAATATTTTGACTGCCAAACCCTTACTAGGGAAAATTCACGACTTCTTGAGCATGACCCCTCTCAATGCAAAGGAATAGACGAGCTCGAGACTCACTTGGAAGACCATAAATCAAACAATGCTACGCAACCCTAGTCACAAAAATGTTCAAATAACGTAAAGAATCAAACCCAAATAAGCTTTATAACTTCAAAGTGCTATCTGTAATCATCAATTCAAAGCAAGGAAATTGAAAACATACCATTGTGAAGCAAAAATTGATCCCAGAAATAGTAAATGCAAGATTCAACGGAATCCACAAAGAACAGGAGCAAGAATGCACAAGAGATATCCACCAAATCGAATGATTCGCAAACCCAACACCTCAAATCCAAATTCAACACTCGCAAGAATGTACTCCTTAGCTCAAATGATGGAAAGCAATAAGCATAATAGCATAATAATCATCTGAAATCAATTAAATACATCACTTGTCAAAGGTACAGACGACATTAAATGTAATCGACAAGATAGTCAAAAAACCTAGGAACTCGATAACAGGGCAGAATACGAAAAAATATGGCCCACGCAGAATTCTGTGAAGACTGAAAATCTCTGAATCATAGTGCACAACCGAAGTTCGAGCAAGATCCGAGAAAATTTGGCAGGGACAGAAAGTCTCGAACTTTAGTGAAAACCCAAACTTGGCTCAAAATTAAAGATCCTCAAATAATAACCAAGGGGAATCACTAAGGCAATCAAAATAAACATTTTAGCACATTCCAAAGTAAAATAAAACCCCAAAATGAAAGGGCCAAGATACCAAAACCAAAGCAAAAGAGGGTCCCTTCCTTTTGCAGGGCGTGTGTGCAAAAACTGCACAACAAATGGCAACTTCTGCTGAGAAATGCTCCAAAGCATTTGATGATGAATAGGAATCAAGAACCCATAATCTCTAGTTTCATTCTCCACTATGAAACAAACATATCAAAATGCAAAGACTTAAAGAAATAGAACCAAAGGATAGACTGAACCTTCCATAAACTAAAAATCCAAGTGTGTGCATATGGGTTCATTTCCCTTCTTAAGCTACTGTAGGAACCAAGCTTAGTTAAGTTAGGCTACATAAGGATTCTAACTTCAAAAGCAACCTAGATAGGGCCTCGCTGCCATTCAGGTGTCCATAGCCCCGATGAGGTTATCGTTGTAACTCTCCTAAATATAGCTCTATTGTCAACAATGCGTTTATAGCCCCGATAGAGATATTCAGATACCCCTGATAAGTTGAATTCATTCTTTTTTATTTTCAGTCTTTCACTTTTCTTTCTTTTGATATTCTTTCTGTGTCACTTTTATTTCAACCTGTGAACATTAAAGTTCACACTCAGGGCTGAGAACCATAGTGGCACTGTAGTAGAAATAGGATTTTTCAACTGACAAAACTTCACAAGGACCCTACAGCAACATCAGGGTTCTTAA
Organism: Sequoia sempervirens; assembly: GCA_007258455.2. Lineage (NCBI taxonomy): Eukaryota > Viridiplantae > Streptophyta > Pinopsida > Cupressales > Cupressaceae > Sequoia > Sequoia sempervirens. Next base: position 4,729 of record VDFB02100354.1, on the reverse strand, counting down.
AATATATGATAGATATAAGATTTTAGAGTACTTCAAATTCAAATCAAGACCAATGACCCATCTTCTATAAATCAAACATTGAGACTATTGGCAATAGCAAAGACTTCAACCGTCCTTTCAAGGTACAAGACTAAAGTCCACCAAGAAAATACTTAGAACAATTTCAAAGAATGATATATTTTCCATGCAGGTGCAACACATCCAGGAGAAAACAGGAAAACCCCCAAAGAAAGAGTAAAGAAAAAAGAAAACAAACCAAAAGAAAACCTACACTAACAAAAACAAACAAAAAGCAAAGCAGAAAGGGAAACCCAATCTAACCAAAGCAAAGCAAAGAAAACAAAATAGAAAGGAAACCTAATCCAACTATATACAAGAAAAGAGTTGAGAACAGCTCAAGACTAGAAATAATGCTTCAAATACTGCCCATTGACAGGCAGTGGGATATCCTCTCCAGTGAGAGTTTTCAAATGGAAAGTATTATCTCCCATAATTTCTACAACTGGTAAGGGCCAAGCCAAAGTTTATCAAATTTTCCATGCTCTCCCTTACGGTCATGGGTTTTATCCCAGTAAAGAACCAAGTCAAAAATCCTAAAAGCTTTAACCTTGGCTCTTTTATCGAACCATCTCTTGACCACCCCCTGATGTTTAGCAAAGTTTTCCAGGGCTTCATCTCTCTTTTCTTCAAGATGTAATAATTTAGCAAGTCTAGCCTCACGTTTATCTCCCTCATCATAATATTTATTAATGAACTGCAAGGTGGGGATCTTTAACTGAATGGGAAATACAGACTTTAATCCATAAACCAGGTGATAGGGTGATATTCCTATGGAAGTCTTATGTCTAAAGTGATCTACCCAAAGAGCAAATCTAAGTTGGGTATGCCAATCCTTCCAATTTCTTTCTAACAATTTATGGATAATAGTCAGGATATTTTTGTTGGATGACTCAGCTAACCCATTACCCTGAGGGTAATAGTTGGATGCAAACTTAATGATAATTCCATGATCAAAAGCCCAATTAGAAAATTTCAGCGATGAAAATGCAGGACCATTATCACAAACTAAAGACATAGGACATCCAAAACGATTAATGATACTTGATTCGATGAAGTTATTAACTACCTCTGAAGTGCATTGCTTGCAAGCAAGGACCTCAGTCCATCTTGTAAAATAATCAATGATAGTAAGGATGTACCTGTGTCTTGTAGAGGAAGGTGGATTGATGGGACCTATGAAGTCCATCCCCCACTGTGAAAAAGGTTTTACCTCGAATACTGGTTGGAGTGGGAGTGTTGCATACTTCTCTCTAGTTTCTACAGTCTAACACACATGACAGGTTTTAACATGGTTGTGTGTATCCTTAAATAGTGTGGGTCAATAGTAACCAGCTCTCAGAATCTGGTTTGCTGTAGAAGGTGTTGATCCATGTCCCATACCATATCTGTCATGAAATTATAGCATCACTCTTTCAGACTTTGTCTTCCTTAGGCACCTTAAGTAAACACCCTCATTATTTTTCTTATATAGGACAACTCCTTTCAACATGAAACTATTACTCTTTAAGCGCAATGCCCTTCTTTGTACTGAATTAAGATGATCAGGGAATCTCTAAGTTAGGAGGTAATGAACAATATCATCATACCACTCTATAGTAGAAACATCCTCTAAATTATAACTTTGAGTTGTAAGGTCAGGGCCAGTCTCTGCCATTGTCTATGTAAGCCCTTGCCCTCTTACTAGCTTCATGGGTTGAATTTCCATATCATACTCTTATAACATAGTTACCCACTTGGCTCTATGTTCTCCCAGCTCATTCTACATCAATAATAGCTTAATCGTAGGATCAGGAACTATTGCAAAGATTTTATTTCTGAGGATATAATGCATGAATTTCTTTACAGCTCTGACTAAGGCATAGGCCTGCTTTTCCACACTTGGATATCTCATCTTTGCATCCTTCAATGGTGAACTCATGAACGCTATGGGATGCTCATTTCCTTGATCCGAATTTTGAGTTAACATAGTAGCACATGAATTATCAGAAGTAAACAAATATATATATAATGGTTTAGCATAGTCTAGACTTACCAAAATAGGAGCTTCAGCAATAGCCCTCTTTATCTCTGCAAATGCTTCCTTTGCTTTTGCATTCCACTCAACCTTAGCCTCCTGCTTCAACGTTGTATTCAGTGGTTTAACTATTTCTGTGAATCCAGTGATGAATTTCCTCACAAAGTTGATCTTACCAAAGAATGATTTCATTTCTTTCTTACTGGCAGGTGGTGGGATCTTGAGTATAGCTTCTATGCATTTTGGATCAATTGCAATTCCTTTCTCAAATAGGACATGCCCTAACAATTTACCTTTTATAACTCCAAAGATGCTTTTCTTTGGATTGAGTGATATACTGAACTCTATACATTTCTAAAAAACTTTGCACAAATCTAAGATATGATCACCTCTCTTCTTGGAAAAAATTGTTAGATAATCCATATAAATGATTATGCACTTACCAATTATGTCTTTAAAGGTGATGTCCATGGCCCTTTGGAATGTGGCTCCAGCATTAATTAAGCCAAAAGGCATCCTCTTGTAGGCAAAAGTGCCCCACTTGGTGGTGAAAGCAATCTTGTGCCTATCCTCATACTGCACCATGACCTGGTTGTATCCTGAATAACCATCCAAGAAGGAAATCATCTAAGATCCATTGACAATCTAGAGCACTTCATCCAGTGAGGGTACTAGATAATTATCTTTCTTTGATGCCCTATTTAGGTTCTTGAAAGCCACGCATAGCCTAATTTCACCATTTTTCTTTCGCACTAGAACCAGGTTTGCAACCCAAGTAGAGTGTCTGACTGGAAATATTATCCTTGCAGACAATAGTTTCTACACTTCCTTCTATATTATGGGTTCCAGTAAAGCATTGATGGGTCTTTGCCTCTGTCTGAAAGGTTTTACCCCTAGATTGAGAGGAATAGTATGGGTTATGATTGATGTATCATAAATCTTCAAGTCTTCATAATTCCATGCTATCACATCTGGATATCTATGTAGTGCATCGATGATTCCTTCCCTTTCTTCAGGAGTACATACTTTACCAATAAAAATATTTTTTACATCATCTTGAGTTCTCATATTATATTTGTCACACTATCCACTAATGGACTCTTTCCTGGTATCCTGCTCTTTCTCCTTGACCTTGTCTAGATCAAAGATCCTTTCTAATTGCACCATTCCCCTAGAAATTGTGTTAGTCTTCAATTTGATTACCCCTTCCAAGTCCATCTCAGCTTCTTGGAGTTCAATTTTATCAATGTTTTGAGAAGCAAAGACATTTGTACTAGTAATGAAATCTAAAATATGCTTGTCATCCTCAAATACTTGGAAGTTGGTGATATTATCAAGTACTAAGGGTACTGGGGTCAGCTCCACTATAAAATTCTTTAGTCTGGAAAGAGATAGAGGCTACAAGGTACTAGCCGCCTAAGCAAGAGAGTAAGTTGTCTGGTTCTTATTTCATGGAATCAACTGAATGTTGAAGGCATCAAATCTTTCAATGAGGTCCCACACTCTATGTCTATAGTTGGTCATTCTCCTGTCATGACAAAAGTATTGTCTCCTAACTTGCTTGACTATTAACTCAGAATCTCCAAAAACCTGCAAGATCCTAACCTTTTTCTTCAATGCCATTAACAGTCCATGCACCAAGGCCTCATATTCTGCTACATTATTCGTACAATGAAATTGAAGTCTATGAACAGCAAAAAATGTCTTACCTCTTGGACTAATTAGCTCGAAACCTGCCCTAGCTCCATTATTTGATTTGGACCCATCGAATCTTAAAGTCCAACAACTAGCAACAACAGTCTAGTTCTGAATGAGAGGTGTTATACCCTGCACCAATTAGGAAAGAGTAGCTCTCCAAAGTTCATTCCTCTTCCCAACTGAACCTGGTCCTCAATGCACTTCTAAATGAATACTTGAAAATTATCTGGCAAAGCCAACTGATTATCTTTTGGATCATCATTATTTTCAATTGGTTCCACTAAGGCCTTAGTACCACTAGATTATGTTGTGAGGCCATCAGAAACTGTATGCAACATGAGGAATTCCTCCACATTTGACTCCTCAAAAGGAGTTGCAAGCACATAGTTACCCATACTTACTTCTGATATTAGAATTTCGTTAGAGGTTTTCTGATATTCTGTAATCATGTACTTCATTATGGGTTCTCTTTCAATTCTAATCTAGTTTGGCACTCCCTTCCAGGGAAGCCACATGTGGGAGTGATCAGTCGAGACATATCCATTCAAATCCCTAGTAAAGTCTCTTCCCAAGATTAAGCCATAAGCATAAGGGATGTCAACCACTTGTATATTGATAACTTGCTAGATTTTAGGATTAGAAGCAATTTGCATATGAATCATATTTGACTCTCCTACAACATTGACTTCAGTCCTATCCAATTATGTGACTTTCTTCTGTAAGTCAACAGGAGTAATACCCATAGCTCTGCATACACCGAAAGGCATAACATTGGTTGAAGCACCAAAATTCAGTAAACAATTATGCAGATTCTTACCGAATATTTGAACAGAAATCAAGAATGGAGGTGTGTCTGTTTTCCCTTGAAATAGAGTTAAGGGAGTATCTACTTGAGCAACTTGAGATTTTTCCTTTTCTTTCCCAGTATCTCCAGGGGGCATATGGACTTGATTATGA
>VDFB02100353.1:0-17130 GCA_007258455.2 Sequoia sempervirens | reverse complement strand
AATGTATCAAAATTCACCTTCATATATTTTATAACAACCCTTACTTGCAACAAACATTCCATTTCAACATCGTTATACATTTGGAACACAAGATGCACAAAAAAAGTTGCAAGATGGAAAAAACACAAGGTTTTCCCTCACTTCTCAATTCTTGTTCAAAGACAACACTCACTATTATGCAGACTATAACAACACAATGTATCATTCAGTTCACCTTCATATTTTATAACAACCCTTACTTGTAGCAAACATTCCATTTCAACATCGTTATACATTTGGAACACAAGATGCACACAAAAAGTTGCAGGATGGAAAACACACATGGTTGTCCCTCACTTCTCAATTCTTGTTCAAAGACAACACTTTCTATTATGCAGACTATAACAATACAATGTATGGAAGTTCACCTTCATATTTTATAACAACACTTACAACAAACATTCCATTTCAACATCGTTATACGTTTGGAACACAAGATGCACAAAAAAAGTTGCAAGATGGAAAACACATAGGGTTGTACCTCACTTCTCATATTGAAAATCACCTTTGTATTTTAAAACTATGCCAACTTGTAACAAACATTCTATTTCAATAGCATAATATGTTGCAAACAGAAAATGCACAAAAAAAATTGTAGGATGGACAACACACAGGGTTGTGACAATGTTTTCAAATGTTTCCAGATTTGATCTGAGATAAACAATTCACATCGCATAGTCAAATGTAAATTTTTTTTGAGTCAATATCATAGATTCTAAACAAAATTACAAGCCACATTTAGTACTATTAACACTAAGAACTACATCAACCATTTACGAAGGGGTCTAATTTCTGCATTCTCAACATCTGGAATGATTTGGCGCACTCTGATTGTCAAGGTGGAATTGACAGCATATAATGTTGGCACCCCGTAATACACATGTAGCAACCTGAAGGATGGTTTGACACAATGGATCTTGAACCTAACAATGTGGTTGAATTTGAAAACGGTCGGTAACCATTCCTCCACAGGACCCATGTGATTGCTAATTAGAGATTCCCCCTTAAGGAATCTCATAAACCTCATGCTCAACTCATTTGTAAGATTGTGCTTGCATATAATAACTGCTAGTTGAATGCATACCTTCAAGATGCATCCAACTAGGAAAAGGTCTCGAATTTCTCGGTAGAGAGACATTGGCCAATCAAAAAAATTTACAATCTCAATTTCTAGATTGTAATATTGAACGTCCATGCCCATTTTTTCCCATACACCAAAGACACTATTAAAGAAGTGAGCATAATTATGATAGTTCAAATCAGTGTGGTTTGACCTTTTTCTATCAATTCTCCTTAACATCTTTTCCTGCAACCTATATAGGAGGCTCAATTCCTCAATGCGAGCAAGAAGATTACATGGAGGATAAGGGTGGTAGTTGGTCAAACAACTAGCCACCCATGCTCGTGAACTGTGCGACATCTTCTATACAACTGAAGCAGCAGGTAGTGAAATTCTTGAAATGAAAGAGAAAATGACTTGTTGAGAAGGTACAACTGCATTCTCTAATTAAAAGGACACTATCAATGCAATGGAAAGATTGAAAAATAAGTGAGCAAAGTGGAAGATATAGATAATGTTTTCATCGAAGAGATTGTACCTATTCTTGGGAACTTAATGAAGCAGCATATGTAATATCTCCAATGGGAATATGGCAATGCACAACTAGAACAACAAGAACTAAAATGCTTGAAATGAAAGAAAACAAAAATTTCAGCAGATACAACAACATTATCTAATTAAACATCATAATCTTATTCATAAATACCATTTTCACAATAGAAAAAATATTTATTATCATCGTCTCCCTCCAGTCTTCTCTCAAAGGATGTGCCATATAGTGATCATTATACTGCACACTACTTCTTTTCCTACCAAAGATGCAACACTGCTACAATCAGTCTGTAGGCAAACAACATATGAAATTTGGATTACCATAATGCAAAGAAAGCATGCAAAATATACTTGTACAGATAACTAACCATTGAGCTGAAAGAAAGAATGTCATCTTTAATCTAGAAAGAGAGCAAACAAGTCTTACCTTTTAAGGCCATTACTATTATAGTAATAGTGAAAAGTAAGTGTAAAAAAGGAAATCAATGTTGAGAAATATGGGAAAAGTTAAAACCTGAAAGGGTATATGGACTAACTTCAAATTGAAAGAGGTATATGAACTAAGTTACAATTAGGATCTTTTCCAAAGATTGATATAAAGTTACCCAATTGGGAAAATATAAGATAATGGGTAGTACAACTATTAGAAACAAGATGATGGGATTTGTGAAAATAGATATATAGAGATTAAGTCTTTATCCAATGTATGAGGGAATAATTGGTGGCGAAGGGTGACTTTAATGCAATATTATCTATTTGTACAAATTAAATGGTTAATTATTTATGAATTTATTGTTAGAAAAATTGGTTGAATAATATAGTACTAAAAGACACAATATAGTACTTTTAAAGATGGAGATAAGACTATTGACTTCTCTTAATTATAGTTGAGTCTCTTATAAGTTGTATAAATGTAGAGAATGCAGATAAAAAAAGAATACAACTATAATGCAATTAAAATTGAGAATGAATGATATTTCAATGGAAATTAAAGATGTTCTCTCTTGATCTCTTTGTGTTTCTTAATGGCCTAGGAATTTTTTTTCAATGCATGTTCTTAGTCACTCACTTGATATTCTTTGAAACTTAATGAAGCAACATGTGCAGTATCTCCAATGGGCATATGTCAATGAACGACTAGAACAACAGGAACTAAAATGCTTGAAATGAAAGACAACAAAAATTTCAGCAGATAAAACAACATTATCTAATTAGAAAGACACTCTGAATTTTGGTTTCATTACATTCTTGGATTGTACGAAAAATTAGCATTTTCATGATGAAATAAGTGATAGGGGACAGTGTGTTTTCGAACATGGAAAATAATGTGAGCATTTTAGTTCTTACAATCTGATGAAGAAAGGTAGAAAGGACATTTGGACTGTACAAAACAGTCACTCAAAAAATTAAAAGTGAAACAAAACTTTTCATAACGAACTAACTGTGTTTTCCAACAGTGCGTTTTCCAACAGTGCAAACAGTATGACCATTTTCAGTGGTAACGAAAGAAAACTTTTCAAAAGGAACAAAGTGACATGGGATAGTGTGTTTCTAGCAGTGCAAACACTATGACCATTTTTAGTGGTAACAAAACAAAATTGTTCATAAGGAACAAAGTGACAAGGGACAATGTGTTTTCCAATAGTGCAAACACTATGACCATTTTATTTGTTCCAATAAGATTCAGAATGTGAAATGGATTTTTTTACTACACCAAACAGTTGCTAAAAAAATTGAAAGTGGACTTGATGAGAGTCTTCATCATAAGAAACCAATTTTTTTTATAATGAACTAACTGACATTTGGACTATACGAAGACATTGTAAAAGTGGACTTCATAACATTCTTGGCCGCAATGATACAAAAAAAAATTCCAAACGAACTAACTCACATGGGACAGTGTGTTTTCCAACACTGCAAAAAATGTGATCTTTTTTTTTGTGCAATGCACATATGGCCACGCGGGATCAGATGTACCGGAATGCCTGAATGAAGAAGGAAACAATGTGAAAGAGACAGATAAAGTTTTGATCAACAAATTCTTCGCTTCTTCACTTGTTGAGAAGGACCACGTACTATGCTTACTCACGTGATGAAGGTTCACCGAAGAATGCTTGTGCAACTTTAGTAACTCTTGGAAGAAGCAGTGAACACATCGCCAGTTAAGACGTTTTGTCACTTATAGCCAATTTTATATGGAAGCATGATACGTATAAATGCTCACCTAAAATTGGACTTACTGCGACGATAGTTAATTTATTCAACCCATACCTCTTACTTTCGAGCTTTATGCCTGCGAAAGATACCACCTAAAGGACTCCTTTCCCTAGATTGGAATGCCAAATGGAAAAAAAAAGGCTAAAAAAGAAATCAGAAATTTTATGACGTGGTAGAAGCACATACTAGAAAAAGAAATCTGCAATACCATTTCCTCTTACAATATAGAAATTGAAATGGGTTTTCTCATAGTCACCTGTATTAGATGTATCCTCTGCCACATCCATAGTAGCTACGCCTAAAGTATCACATTGCATATTTAGATTCACATTCAAGCTATTGTTCACGAAGAAGGGAAAGGAGTCATACAGAGGAGTTCAGTGATCTAACTATTCTGCAGGAGGCTTCCTACGATGGGTTGCACGTCAACGATGATCCCTTCTTGCACTAAACCATGGATGCATGTGAATGGTGCTAGTTTTAGCTTCATCGGGATCGGGAATGAATTCAAATTACAATGCATTTGATTGTTGTAGGTCCTGTAGAAACCTATCCACGCACTGTGCATATGATTTCACCTGTTGTAGACATTGTGGCGGTGTACACATCACATTGTTCAAGAGTTCATTTGTGTCATTCCAAATAGAAATTTTGAGTACATTTTCATCATATACATGAGTGATAGAAGGAGCTTGCGTAGGTAGTAATATCGATTGTTTTCTTCAACACTCTCCTCATAATGTCTCGCTCAAATCTTAACTCATTCAATTGGTTGAACTCATCTAAATGAATACCGAAGAAACTTCTGTATTAGGCAAGAGGAAAATGCAAAAATAAAAATTGACCTATAGAGTAACACAATTCAACTTAAAATTCACTTCTTACCGCGTGGACCACCCTAGGCGCAGGTGGATCATCATGGAAAAAATAGGCCTATGGCAAAAAAGTCAAAAATTAGAGTTAGGCAACTTGACGTGAAAAATTGAATAAGCATCTTATATTATTTCAAAAAATGTAAGAATAGAATTCAGAAAATTGAATGTAGTTTCTAAACTATTATTTTATTTAAAAAAAAAAAAATCTATTTGGTGAAAATTCTTAAAAATTAAAATGGAGTAGTAATCAAATTTCGTGGAAAAATAAGAAGTAGGGTGTCTTTTGACCAATTCTAACCACAATAAAAATGATAATATTTTTTTTTATAATATTTTAAATATAAGAGGACTCCATGTCTTGATGTGATGGTATTGGCGTTTTTGTAATTTTTTCCAAGTAATTAATTATGAATTTTTTTATTACAACTTTTAAAAAATATAAAAGTTCATATGTCTGTCCACCTTTAACTTGGTCAAACTTCATGAAATTCTCGCTTTTATTTTTTTAATCTTATATTATGCAAATCATAGAATGTGACACATGTTTAAGATTGAAAAAATGTGATACCATTTGAAAGATATAGATGTTTTTCAATCAGCCTATCAATCAGGACTTTAATTGTAATTCAAAACAAAAATGAATAATAATTGTTAATTAAATTCAAAGTAAAGAATAATTTATATTGGTGTAAAGGTGAGAATCTCCTTTAAAAACCCTTTTTATTTCATTAATTTTGGGTATAAAAAAAGTCACCAGCCACATACCCATCATATCGCCACTTTTTGGCCCATCATGATCCCACACATCTCCTTCAATGGAAGATGATCTTTTAATCAAGTCAACAACCTTCAGGACATGTTTGCAAGTGTTCCCTTGCAAACTCCAAGGGCACTCACAAACAAAAAGGTGCTCTCCAAATTTCTAAACAAGGTAGTGGTCATACCTACTTTGACTTTTCACCCAGTACCATCCAGGATTTGTTTCATTAGGAATATAGTGATTGTCCAGAATTGCCTTGGCTCGCTCCAAACTAGATCGCATATTTAAAGACGTATGGTTCATCAAAAAACCATAATACTACAACCTTTCCTTTTTCCTATAGAATGGTTCCATTTTATACACAAGTGTGTAATACAAATAGTCCATTTTGCTAGTGCATTTCTTAGAATGATCACACAAGTACAGAGTTTTGAGTGTGCAATGGTATGACTCATTGGTTGCATTTGTATCCTGGTTGGCATGTTGGAATAGTCTGCAATTTTTTGCCCACATGGCTATGAAAAAGAAATCCAATAGTCAAGTAAACCACAACGTATTAGAGGTAACATCAAAGAATGTAAATGTTTTGAATCCTATAAGGTGATGAAAATTGACAACTCACCAATTCGACCTTCTCCTTTGTACCAGATCTTGTTGAAGTAATCTAAAAATTGTAGCTGATCAATGAACTCAAAGAAAGAGTTCAATATTTGAGTGACGCTATCTTCGTTGTCACCGATTTCCATCATGATCGTTCCAAGCCTTTAGAAGACTTCCATTTCCCTTTCCTTGGCTACATACTTATATACATTCTTCAACCAAGTCCTCTTCACATGCAAAAGGCATAAAAGCACATGACATTGAAAGACAACCCTAATAGACAATACAAACGATATTGTTTACCACTCATCTGCATGAGAAAGTGGCATTGAAAATAAATAGAAAATGAGAAAGGTACACAAATGAACAAAGAGATGCATACATTGTATGGCTTGGATTTCTATAGTCGCATCATTGGTAAAAAATGCATTGATTCTCTAGTTGATTTTGTCTCTTCTTCCACAGCAATGCAGAGATGTCCTCAATCTTGTTTTGTGAGGAGATTACCCATGCAACTGGCACACCACTTTGTTGCTCATCGAAAATGAGCAAAGTATACAATGGAAACTATAGACATAACAACTCAGCATGAGCATTGCTAGGTTTATAGCCAACAAGATCATTGAAAAGATGAAGAACTATTTGTGAATGTTTGTAAGGTCTCACCCCATATTTGTTAGTCGCAAATGTGGAATCCATCGAGATGACTGAATTGTGTGAGTTGCTAAGCATCCTATCCAGCATCCATGGAGTTTGAACCCCAATAACAAAAGGTGTATTGTTCCCATTGGGCCATTGAAAGTATAAGAATTTATCAAAGTCCTATCCATTCCACAGCAGGATACTTGTCAAATTGACTTTGTGTTTCTATGCATTAGTAGAACACACCTTTCACCAGAAATTCATTACATCCTTTCTTATAAGGAATTGATCTCTCTTTTACATGATGCCACATAAGACATGATCATTGATGTGTCTATCCATTATTGCATTGACATTGACATCCATGAGCAAAAAGATTTCAATATAGCTTTTGCACTCTATAGATAGATTAGCGGAAAACTTAGAACACCTATCTCCACTTGTGTCATAAATGCCATGGAAAAATTGACCATTTTTATCAACATGGAACATTTCTTTGTAGATAATATAGGAAACATCGAGTTTCCCATTCATAACCTTTACCATGAAGTGGTATTGACAACCTCACATTTGTATAAATGCCTTTTGTTGTTTCTTCTCTGGTGGAGGTTGGTCTTTGAGGTCTGTAGGACCGTATTGACACCAGTAGCTATAAGAAAGGCATCATCTCATCATGTTGAAGCAAGAGATCCCCATACAAATGAATTTTGAAAGATACAAATCTCTGATACCAAATTATTTTTCCATAATTTTTTTCATCGATGGGACGTGTGGTGGTAGGTTCTCTTGTTTTCTTGTCCAGGAATTTATTTTCAAAACCTTCAACAAACATTTCACCACAAATGAAATCATCAAGTCTCATACAAGGAATTGCTACAAAAAGTTTAGGGACCCCATCGTTCTTGATGGAAATAGGAGTCCATTCCAAATCCGAAGAGGAAAAAGGAGAGCCTCCATTTTGTACATCTTGCATGTGCAATTTGTCGTGCTTCTTCTATTTCAAACCTCTCCCCATGCTAGGAAAGGACAAAATTGGACGAATATTTAAAATTAGTGTGGATTGTGTCAAGAAAAAGAAAGAAATCATTCATTGAACATAAATAAAATGTGCTTGCATTGTTGTCACCCACATGAAACCAATAGGAGGTTGTTGGCTTCAATTGAGGAAAATTAAAGGTGATAGATTAAATCAAGCTACACATAGAATATAACATAAACAAAGGCTAGAAATCAGACTATCCATCTCAACATACAAGTGGAAATAGACAATGACCAAAAAAAATGGCAACCAAAACCTTTGATGACAACCTTGTATGTAAAAAGAAAAAGTGCATCCATTGCTACCAGCAACACCAAAATGATAACATGTTTGTTGCATATGTTGAAAAAAGATGAATCCATAATGGAGAGAATGAGGAAAGGTATAAAGGTGTAAAAATTCCTATCAACCATGATGTAAGATAATTTAGGTTGGAAAACATAGCGTGTAGATGAACCTCCATGTGGGCATAAGGACCGCAAGTAAATTCACAACCCCGTAGGTAAATATTTATACAAATATTTCAGAGTATATGGGGTGTACAAACCTCTTTTACCTAAGGAGACATGTTGTGATATTCAACCTTCCATTTTGTGTGACTTAACATGAGGAGAAAAATCACATCTAGCAATTAATGAAATAAACAAGTGAAGGTTGAACCACATGATCAGTGGTTCAACCTAGAACTTCATGTGTGGCGTAGGAGTGTAAAGTGCATAACAGTATGTAATTACTTATACAATAGATAAAACAGATGTATTATCATGGGAAGATATGTTGGTTGTGTTGCATGTGTATGTGTTAAAGGAGTGGAAGGATTAGAGACCAACCAAAACCTTTGATGAAAACCTTTTACATAAAAAAGAAAAAGTGCATCTATTGTTGCTAGCAACGCTAAAATGATAACATGTTTGTTGCATCTATTGAAAAATAGATGAATCAGTAATGGAGAGAATAAAGAAAGGTATAAAGATGTAAAATTTTCTATCAACCATGATGTAAGTGAATGTAGGTTGGAAAACATAGTGTGTAGATGAACCTCCATGCAGACATAAAGACCACAAGTAAATTCACAACCACACATATAAATACAACAAAGATTTCAGAGTATATGGGGTGTACAAACCTCTTTTACCTGAGGAGGCATGTTGTGATATTCAGCCTTCCATTTCACATGACTTAACATGAGGAGATAAAACACATCTATCAATTAACAAAATAAACAAGTGAAGGTTGAACCACACGATTAGTGGTTCAACCTAGAACTTCGTATGTGGCATAGGAGTGTAACATGCATAAAAATATGTAATTACTTATACAATAGCAAGAATAGATGTATTATCATCGGAAGATACATTGGTTGTGTTGTGTGTGTATGTGTTAAAGGAGAGGAAGGGTTAGAGGCCAACCAAAACCTTTGATTTTACAAAATTGTATATAAAAATAAAAAGTGCATCCATTGCTGCCAGCAACGCCAAAATGATAACATGTTTGTTGCATCTGTTGAAAAAAAAGATGAATCAGTAATGGAGAGAATGAGGAAAGGTATAAATTTGTAAAATATTCTATCAACCATGATGTAAGTGAATGTAGGTTGGAAAAAATGATGTGTATATGAGCCTCGATGTAGACATAAAGACCGCAAGTAAATTCACAACCCCACATGTAAATATAACAAATATTTCAGAGTGTATGGGGTGTACAAACCTTTTTTACCTAAGGAGGCATGTTGTGATATTTAGCCTTCCATTTCACGTGACTTAACATGAGGAGCAAAAGCACATCTAGTAATTAAGAAAATAAACAAGTGAAGGTTGAACCACATGATCAGTGGTTCAACCTAGAACTTCGTATGTGGCATAGGAGTGTAACGTCCATAACAGTATGTAGTTACTTATACAATAGCAAGAACAAATGTATTATCATGGGAAGATATGTTGGTTGTGTTGTGTGTGTATGTGTTACCTTTAATGACAACCTTGTATGTAAAAGGAAAAAGTGCATCCATTGCTACCAACAATGCCAAAATGATAACATGTTTGTTGCATCTGTTGAAAAAATGATGAATTAGTAATGGAGAGAATAAGGAAAGGTATAAAGGTGTAAAATTTTCTATCAACCATGATGTAAGTGAATGTAGGTTAGAAAACACAGTGTGTAGATGAACCTCCAAGTGGACATAAAGACCACAAGTAAATTCACAACCCTGCATGCAAATATAACAAAGATTTCAGAGTATATGGGGTGTACAAATGTCTTTTACCTGAGGAGGCATGTTGTGATATTTAGCCTTCCATTTGGCATGTCTTAACATGAGGAGAAAAATCACATCTAGCAATTCATGAAATAAGGAAGTGAAGGTTGAACCATATGATGAGTGGTTCAACCTGCAACTTTGTATGTGGCATATGAGTGTAATGTGCATAACACTATGTAATAACTTCTACAGTTGCAATAACAAATGTATTAGGGAAGATACCTTGGTTGTGGTGCATGTGTATGTGTTAATGAAGAGGAAAGGTTAGAGGGAAACCAATTTTTTTTTTGACAACCTTCTATGTAAAGAAATGTGCATCCATTGTTGTCAGCAACACCAAAAGAATAAAAAGTTTTTTGCATCTGTTAAAAAAATCACAAATCAGTAATGGAGTGAATCATGAAATTCATACATGTGTAAATTTTCCTATCAACCATGATGTCAACCAATGCATGTTAGAAAAAATAGTGTCTACTTGAACCTCCAAGCAGACATAAATACCACAGTAAAATCTCAAGCTCACATGAAATAATTCTAAGATGCCATATTATATGGGTGTAAAAACCTATTTTACTTGAGTAGGCATGTTGTGATATTGAGCCTTCCATTTGAGGTGACTTAACATGACCAACAAAGCGTATATGAAAATTCATGAACTAAAAAAGTGCAGGTTGAACAACACGATGAGAAGTCCAACCTGCAACTTTATATGTAGCCTATAAGTGTAACATGAATAATAACATGTAATTACTTCTATGGCTATCAACAATGTGAAAATAAAAAACATGTTCTTTGCATCTGCTGATAAAAAAATGACTCAATGAACGTAGGCTAAAACATGTTTTTTTTTTGTGCATTTATTCGTGAAACATATGAAGAATTCGAAAAGCAAACTATATACCACAATTCCAATAAATTGTGAAGCTCACTTGCATTGAAAATCATAGTGAATGAGATAGATATTGTGTTGAATTAGGAGATTCTTTATGCTCTTGATTAATTGACAAAGAAGCATCTATAGTATGTGAAAAGGCGAAGAAACAATCCAAATATGGGCACAACAGGTTCTATAATTTATGAAATTAAAAAGGAATTTTCTCTATAAACACTTGAAGACAAGGAGATCAAACTTAATGAGATAGATGGGTTAAAACACAAAGTTGTGTCACACTTTATAAAGGAAACAACCAATGCTAATCCAACTTTTAAACTTGAATCACTGAAAAGTGGCATATATGTTTTAAATTTTGAAATGATGTAAACTAGTAAAATATGTATTTTTAGTATATTTTATGTTTTTATTTTTAAAAAAATTAAAAAATTATTTTAAACTAGTTCTTAATAAATTAACACTATAATTTAGTTGTTGATAAAATGCTGAAAAATGAAGTTGCACGGGATGTCAAACTTTTTGTAGTAAATTTTATTTTTTTTCATTCAAATATTTTGTGTGTATTAATAACTTGAAACTTTAGTACATGGATTTTTTTTCTTTCCAATTTTGATAAATATATATTTTTAAATAAATATTAAAATGTGGGTGAATCAAATAGCCATTTCCATCAGACGTCAACTTTCATATTAGCCATTTATCAAATGGAAAAAAAATACACCATCTTGAAATAGATTCTTTTATTCAGTGCATCATATATTTTTAAAAATTTTTTTAATAAGTTTTATTTTTCCTTGGCATAGTAATCAACCTAATATTTTGTACTGATAACCTACTTTTAGTAAAAATAAAAAATAAAATATAAAAAAATAATTAAACTATTAAACTATTAAATAAATATATTTTTGAAAACTAAACTTATGGATCTACAAAAGGGTATTTTTTATATTTTTAATAAAATGTTATTTACATTAGTAGAGTTATTGAAACCGTTTTTCAACAATTAATTTTTTTTTTGGTAAATTGAACTCAAAGTGATGCTCTATATATTTTTAGCCAACAATTTTAGTTGAAAAAGTTGTGGAAGTATCTAATTTAGCTAGAATGAATCTTAATAGATCATATGTTTAACCAAAATTGATTTTTAGTTAGAAATACTTAAATTCACCATGTTCTTAAGTTAATGTAGTGTGTGACATAGTGATGCGTGAGTGTAAGGTGGGATAGCAAACACCCAACTATGATGGCAAAGACACTCAACTTAAATGCTTCTATCAAATACTCTTACAAACCTTGGAAACATTGAATCATGTCTTTTTGGATCATAATAAGGTGTGACAACTTCCTAGCACTTAGGTTTCAACAAACTTCCACAAACTATGGTGAATTAGGCACTTTTCTCCCTTAAGGCTAATAGCCTTACCCGGTAGGACAGTCAATATGAAATCCACATGGAGGACTTACAAGACACCAAACCTATGGATTTAGACATCCAAAATGGACCTCTATCAAGTCTCAATAACTTTTCCCATGACTGTCAAGGCACAAACCACAATAAGCCATTCTACTGCTGCTCCAAGAGACCTAATTCACAGACCTACACCTGGGTCTTGACTATCTAGGCTCTCCCCTTCACCCCAAAGCCAAAAATAAAACTCCTACAGGTTTTCCACACCTTTTACCATCATCCCTAAGTGCCTCTTAAACCGATTCTTTAGAATCAAGCAAAAACTCACTTTTTTGCTTGTCAATTAGGCTTATCACATAGAGATGTCAAGCCAAAAACATTGCACCACTTCCTCCAAGAAGCCTTCCATTCTCCAATACCTTGATGACATAGTATTACAACCCCATATATTCCATCCCACAAGGATTTTGCCACTTTACAACATGGGAATGGAAGAAATCCACATTTTCCTCTCAAAACCCTGATTTTAAGGGTTTTTCAGACCACCCGGGAGTAAAATTAAGATATCTCCCTTAATAATCAATAAAAACTCACCACTCCAGCAACAAAAGAAATATTATTCAATCCTCTTTCCAACCATTACATTCTTTCAGCATAAAACAAAACGTACAGATCGTACCAAGCACGTGATCAACAAATTCTACAGGAAAACCATGGGGTTTGAGACCACCCGGTAGTAAAATGGGGATATCTCACTCAATTTTCAATGAAATTACACCATTCTAACGCAAAAAGAAAGGTTATTCAATTATCTATCCAAAAATTATAGGCTTAGATAATTTAACAACATATACAAGCCGTACAATGTATGGTAGCAGCAATTTATTTATGAAAAACACAGAAAAACAACAACTTCTTCTTGGAAACTCCTTCCAAACTTGTTCAACAACCTCAAACTCAAGGAATTACATCAATATATCATTGGAATACCTTAAAAAACTTCTAAGAACCGACCAACTACCTTAACCACCCCTTTGTTCAACTCTAAAATGACAATTTGCCAATGCTTGGCCTTAATCATCCCCTTACAACTTAATTTTTAAAATTCCTCTTAACTGACCTACTAAGACCCCAAAAGCCTTCCAATACATAACAAATGGTCATTGAGACCTTATTCATAAGAAAAAAACATGAAAACCAAACCTACATTATATCCTATCCACTAAGATCACCTTGTCAACATGACATACATGGACAACTTATTACAATGCAACATATTTTAACATATTTTGCAACTTCCTTGTTGCATATTGTTTAAAAATCTTCAAATACACTCCATAAAACTTCAAGAATCCCCTTTACATTCCAAGGTGATGGTTTCCATTCACCGCATAGCTTTGTGCTTACCCCATATTGTTTTAACTGAATAGATTCTTACCAGTCTTGAGAAGTTGACGAAGCAGTATGTTCAGTATGTGCAATGGGAAAATCGCAATGTAGAAGTGGATAAAGTCGAGATATTTTGTATTTGCATATGAATTTTTCTAAGAAGAGAAAATGAAAGATGATCTTATAACTAGATTTCAACTAGTGAAGTCAAACATCTATGAACATAAAACTAAACATGACCAACAAAAGAACATCAAGCACAAAAGCAAAAAATTCCACCCTTCAGCTTACAACAAGAAAAAATATTAAAATTACAACTCACGATGTTTTCCAACATGCCTATATAGTTTATTAATTTGAGAAAGTTGAAACACAATTTTTATTCTACTTGAGACTTGTTATATATTTTGAAGATGTTCCTTTCATTACATTCATATTGTGTAAACAAGAAGAGGTTTTCATTGCAATCGTATTGTCTATATAATCTGAGGTTGGAAAACACAGTGCGTTAAGATACCTACGACCCACATAGTGTTGGAAAACCCTCTATGTATAAGAACGCAATTGGTTGGCCACCCCTCAAATAAATATGGTTACTTTTATGTATCTCTCGGCTACAACTCCTCTCCAAATTCTCCACCCTTCAGCTTTGTACAAGCTCAACAAACTAACTCACAATCCATTGTGTTTTCCTACCTACCTATATTTTAATGATATCAGGAAATCCAAACGGAATTCATACTCTAAGTAATAGTTTTGGAAAACTTACAAGGTGCCTTTTCTTACATTGGTAGTGTAAGGTTTCATTACACTTGAGCATTTTTTCTATTGATAATTCAATGTTGGAAAACACAATGTTGGGTTTAAGAACCTGGTGTCTTTTAATACTTCAAGAGGCAGGGGTAATAGAATGTATGAAATGAATAAGGAAACATCCCTAAAAAAAATTGAAAAGAAGCAAACCAAACTGTATGAGATATATAATGAATTGACCAATGAGATTCTCCTGTTCTTGAGAAGTTGGTGAAGGAGCATTTAAACTATGTGTAATGGGAAAATGGCAATGCAAAATTGGACGCAATAGGTAGTAGAATGTATGAAATGACAAAGGAATCTACTTTAAAAATACTTTAAAAGGAGCAGACCATAGTGAATGAGACATACATTATATTGAATAAAGAGACTCAATGTTGTTGAGAATTTTAGGAAGGTGTGTGTGCAGTATCCACAATGGGCATATGGCAGTGCAAAAGTCAAGAAACAAGTAGTAGAAAGTATGTAATAAAAACAAATCTGCTACGAAAACACTTGAAAAGAAGCAGACCAAGTGAATAAGATAGATAATGTATCAACTAGCAAGATCGTTCTTGCACTTGACAACTTGACGAAGGAGCATCGTGCAGTATCTGCAATGCGAAAAAACCAATGCAAAAGTGGATAAAGTTAATAAATTTTGTATTCCATATGAATTTATGCAACAAAAGAAAGTGAGAGATGATGCTATAAGTAGAGTTCAACAAATAAAGTCAAAGATTCTTCAACATAATAATTCCATGGAACAAATACAAGTCGAAATACATGATAATGAAAAGGGAAAAACATATTTTAGACTAGAAAAAGAGAATCAATTGGTTGGAGACATGAAATCCATATGTGAAAAGGTAGACAAGTTTTGTAAATAACTTATCAAACAAAAAACATCTGCATTCTCTAATCAGAAAGACACTCTACAAGCTAAGCAAAGAGCAGATGCAAAGCTACAAAAAAGTATTGAAGACATTCAAAAATCTATCCAAAAACTTGAAGCTATTGTCCTAAGGGCTCATATGGAAGCAACTGCTCCAAAGCTACAAATAAAAGATGTGAAATATAAGGTAGAAGCTCATAAAAATGAATTCCAATGGGGTGATAATAGGTAACAACAATGGGGATGAGCAAAAATGTGTGACTGGTCAACTTGTAGATGGAAGAGCAATAGTTAGAATTGTTGAAACTGTAGTAAAACAACATAAACACTACAATTAACCACTTGGAGAATAATTTAAAACATTAAATGAAAAATTTTATAATCGAAATAAAAGGAGTTTAATTAATGGTGTTGACACACAAGTGAAATATAAAAGATAGGAAGTTGAAAAAATAAACAAAACAATGGAATGTGTGATTTTGAAGACATTCATATGATTTTGTTCCATGTTCTAAAATCATAGGTGTTAAGAAGAAAGCAACCAACCATGAGAAAACCCTTCACATTTAAACAAGGAGATTCAAATAACTGAAACCCAACATTGTGTTTTCCAAATTACAATTATTTTGTGCACTTTATTTTTTCCATCAAGTGAAATTTAAACACAACATTGGAATGTGTGATTTTGAAGACATGCATACTATTTTGTAACACCCCATGTTACAAAACCATAGGTTTTAAGAATCAAGCAATACAACATGAGAAAACCCTTCACATTTATATAAGGAGATTCAATATTTAACTAAAACCCAACATTGTGTTATCCAAATTACAATTATTTTGTGCAGTTTTTTTTCAATCTTGTGAAATTTAAACACAACAATGGAATGTGTGATTTCAAAGACATTCATAATATTTTGTAACATTCCATGTTGCAAAACTGTGGGTGTTAAGAATTAAGCAACCCACCATGAGACAACCCTTTACATTTAAAAAAGGATATTGAAATAACTAAAACCCAACACTGTGTTTTCCCAATTACAATTATTTTGTGCAGTTTTTTTTCAATCATGCAAAATTTAAACACAATAATGAAATGTTTGATTTCACAGACATTCATACTATTTTTTAACATTCCATGTTGCAAAACTGTAGGTGTTACGAAGCAAGCAACCCAACCTGAGACAACCCTTTACATTTAAACAAGGAGATTCAAATAACTATAACCCAACATTGTGTTTTCCCAATTACAATTATTTTGTGCAGTTTTTTTTCAATCATGGGAAATTTAAACACAACAATGGAATGTGTGATTTGGAAGACATTTATATTGTTTTGTAACATTCCATGTTGCAAAACCGTGGATGTTAAGAAGCAAGCAACCCACCATGAGACAACCCTTTATATTTAAACAAGGAGATTCAAATAACTGAAACCCAACATTGTGTTTTCCAAATTACAATTATTTTGTGCACTTTTTTTTTTCAATCATGCAAAATTTAAGCACAACAATGGAATGCGTGATTTTGAAGACATTCATACTATTTTGTAACATTCCATGTTGCAAAACTATAGGTGTTAAGAAGAAAGCAAACTCACCATGAGACAACCCTTTACATTTAAACAAGTGAGAGTCTAAATAATCAAACTCCAACACCTTGTTTTCCCAATTAAAATTATTTCATGTAGTTTTCTTTTCAATCATGTGAAATT
>VDFB02100351.1:0-10113 GCA_007258455.2 Sequoia sempervirens | reverse complement strand
GATGTGCATAAATGTCTCTTATTTGATGAAATTCAATAGAAGATTTTGAATCTGAGACTGTTTCCATTTTTTTTATTTGTGAATGAGATTTCTTTGTGTTTATTGATCTATTAACCTCAATGATGAGCTGGTGATATGCTCTTATTTGATTTTGAAGTTTATGAATGATGAATGATTGTGTCTTGAATTTTCACTATGAATGAATGCAATGGTATATATTATTCAGTGGATTGTATCATTTTATGGTTTGATTGTTTGAAAGGAATGCTCATTATGAAGTTTGTATGTCTAAATTGAAGGAAATCTACATTTATGTCTTGCCATCGTGAGCTTTGATCTATCTTTTGATATTTATTTACATCTCCCAAATGCTAGATTAATTTGTATTGTGTAGTTTGTATCCTTTTACCAGCAGATCCCTTGAACATTATAGTTGCATAGGCCACTGAACAACATCAACACACTTGAGAACCAACTATAGAGACCTTGGAAGATAAGTAGCTTTAGGTTATTTATCATTTTCAATAGAAATAGAGTAGAAGTATTATGTTTAACATTGTTGAGTTACATTGACCACCAACATAATTGGCGCTAGAAGGAGGGTCTGAAGGAAAAAATTGGCTCGAATCAGGTCCTTTTCACCATAAAGGTTTGAAAGAGTTCTCAGATCTGCTGCAAATCCATAACCATTAGTTGAACTCCAAACCCTTGTTAGGCCCAGAGCCCATAGGGTTTTGATCACACCACTGTCAACACAACCACTTACTCCACCCAAATTTCCACCAATACCACATTTGGTACAACTAAATCCACCATGACCACCTATGGCATTCTTTTCCAATAACCCTTTTCCACCAGGAGTTATTCCTAGTGGCATACATGAAATGCCTAAGAATCTAGAGAAATTATGTCGTAGGTACACTCATGGAGAGTTAAGAAGTGTTGAAGAGCACATACAGACATTCAAAGATGCTTGTACTGAAGTTCAAATTACTCACCATGATGTTGCATGTAGACTGTTTCCCTACTTTTTGGGAGATATGGCGTGCAAGTGGTATCTGAATCTGCCTACTAGATCAATCTTGAGCTGGATGAACTTAGAAGATGCCTTCATTAACTAGTTTTAGGTTTATGTTGGTCTCGCAATCTTATACCATCAATTTTCCACTACCAAGAAAGAGCCACATGAACTATTACCCCTATTTAATACTAGATTTCAGAGGATGTACAGGGGGTTACAAGACCCATACTTGGTGGCTAAAAATTTTGCTATCCAAGCCTACCCGAAGGCCATAGATCCCTTGATCGACCTGTTTTTGCAGAGAACATACAACAAAAATGACATTAATTCTCTTTCCAAAATTTACCACCTTGCTATTAAACTCCAACAACAGATTAGTTCAC
Source organism: Sequoia sempervirens (assembly GCA_007258455.2). NCBI lineage: Eukaryota > Viridiplantae > Streptophyta > Pinopsida > Cupressales > Cupressaceae > Sequoia > Sequoia sempervirens. The sequence continues at coordinate 8,709 of VDFB02100351.1, read as the reverse complement.
AAGCAGGAGGTCTAGGAGGAGTTTTCCCTCCTCTAGGATACTCTCAAGTGCCTAATCCTACCCCACTGTTTAATACAGTTTCGGGATGTCTCATTCTACATATGGGCCCTTAGCTGAGTTACAATCTCCATGTTAGCAATTATTTTTGAGTGGCCCAACTCCTGAACCCCTCGTAGCAAGTTCAAAATTCCCATAATCAAGCTGGAGGATCTAATCCCATGACACATATGATCAACTAGATCAATCCTTTAAGAGTTCAAAGTGCAAAATGGCTATAAACTTCAGCATGTTGTTACTTAGATACCATGATGCTTAGAAACTTCTCGTTTGAGCCTATGGGATCATGTTGGGCCCCTCTATAATAACCTCTCTTGGTTTTTTTTATCTCAGAGGCATTTTCTTGTGGTGGTGAATTTTCACTTGGGGAAAAAGTTGTCAAATGCAAGTAGTTGAAAGTTGCAAAGTGGTGCAACTTTTGTTCTTCAACCTGCAGACCAAACAAACTAATTCTAAATTTAACATTTGAATTAGGTATTTCTATGCTAGGTACTGCTCTTTTGTACCCAAACACATGTAATCGCCCAAGCTACGCTCAACCCGATTGACCCCATAAGAGTCCAAAGTGCAAAATGGTTGCAACTTTTAGCATGTTGTTATCAAATAATGTGATGCTTTAGAAAATTTCATTCGTTTTGGGATTGCAAAATATTGGGACCTCTACAATAACCTCTCTCGGGTTTCCACTATCTCGTAGGAATTTCTTCCGCAGGTGAATTTTCACTTGGGGAAAAAAAGGTGTCACTATAGTTGGAAAGTTGCAAAGTGGTGCAACTTATTCTCAAGTAACTTGTGGACCAAAATAATTTTCCAATGCACTAAATGGCACGCTTATGCTAGGAATGGTCTTCTTTTGCACCCTAATATGTACAATTGCTCCTCAGTCTGCTCATCAATGGATCCCTTAAGAGTCCAAAGTGCAAATGGTTGCAATCTTTGACATGCTATTACTCGAAAACCATGATGCTTACAAACTATTAATCTAAGGCCACAGGATGGTGTTGGGCCCCTGTACAATAACCTCTCTCAATTTTTTGTTATCCTCGGAGTCATTTTCCTATGGTGTCTAGTTTTCACTTGATGGAAAAAGTGTCAAATGCAAGTAGTGTAAAGTTGCAAAGTGGTGCAACTTTCGTTTTGCAATTTGTGTGACCAAACAAATTGCTCCAATGCATCTCGATAGGTAAGTTTGTGCTAGGCATGGTCCTCTTTCACACCCAAACATGCAGAATCACTCTGAGCTATGTTCAACCAACTTGATCCCCTATGATGGCATGCAAAACAATTGAAAAGAGAAACATACACACGACGGTTGAGAAGTCCAAGTTTTCCAAACAAAAAGCATATGATCATCCTCAAGTCTAACAAGCACAAGACATTTTCCAATTAACCTCCTTGCCCTCATAATATACAAAACTAATTGTAAATGCGCATAATGGTGGAACTTGAATTTTTTATTTTTCTTCAATTAACAACTTTGTTGTAAAGGTCATCATTTTCATTTGAAATGATTTTCTTTTGTTTGAAAATTGGAGTCTAAGAGAAACAAGTGATGCTCTCATGTAGATTTATTATTTGGTGTGATAAATAAATTTTCCACCGTTGAGTCCATTTCTTATTTTTATTATAAATTATAACTTGCTTTCTCCCAAGTCCATTTCCTATACAAGAAATAATATTGCAAAAAGTTAACATATACATCTTTCGACGTGTTTAGATGGTGATAGATCAAGAACATAACAATTCATTCTGCACTATGAGGATTATGTTGTGAAAATGTTTAAAGACTTTTCAAGATAGATGCTTGTATGATAATTTGTCAAGAAGTTAACTACTCATCATCTACTATGAATATTATGTTTTGCAAGTGTTGTGAAGATTATGTATCCTTGTTTAATTGAGTTGTTCCAACTAAAGGATTAAATATATTGGAATCTTTTTATGAAACATTTCATGGAATACCAATTGAAAATGTGTTTCTTGCTTTTAGATAAAGCATTTCATGGAATTCTTTGGATTAAACTGAATTGAGATATGTAAGAACAAGGGAGCATTAGGAAATACACTGCTCAAGGATTTTAAATACGCCTTCTCTCCCATTACAATTTTGGGCGGATTATTACTTTCAAAATATTGGGAATGCTTTTCCTATTTTCTAGTTGGCAGTTGCCATTCTAGAAGGCTCATATCTTGATATATTTTACACTCATTCTTAATCAATTATCAATTTAATAATCAATTCATTTATTTACAGTTAATCTTTTCTTTTGAATTTGTGCAATTTTGGAATTTGTAATTCTACTAGTATTCATAGAAATATTGAATTTGTTTAGCATTGACTAATAAAGTTGTTTAGCATCAATCGATTAATATTCAAGACAAACCATGAAGGACAACAATGATCAATGCTAGGGCTAACCAATTAATAAGTATACATGTGAATAAATCAAGCATGTACATGTGAATAAGGGAAGCACAAACACGCAAAAACTGGTAAGCCTTGAAGTATACACACAAATACATAGTATACACAAATTAATACAAAGTATGCAAAAATACACATACACATGAAAACATGTAAGTCACAAAGTATACATTGGAATACATGTGTCACAAAGCATACACACAAGTTGTAAATTATACACTTGAATACACATAACTCATATCTATTGAACCATGAATTTATAATGCAAATATGGACACCATTGATAAAAAAGATTTGTATTAACCTAATAGCCATGTACGCATACATCAATATATGTCAATATAACTATAAAATATAGTTACAAAATAGCCATATAGGCTTACGAGAATTCCATTTAGGCATACAATGTCAAATATATCCAATACAAAATATGTACAAAAATGCCATATAGGCATACAACAAAGGTCTTTGGAATCAAAAGTCATTGCTCTCCATGCTCTCAAAATAAAATCTTGCCCTTTGCTTGTCGATTTGATGGCGATATTCTATCACTCATTTATGTTACGACGAGGAGTGCTCCTAGTGTCTCTAGGGTGTACTTTTGCTCAAGTCTTATCTCATATAATAAGAAGTAAAGACATTAATATATAGAAATTTACTAAAAATGAGATATTTAACAAAATAATCACTTATTGCCATCTAATGATCACTCTCCATGAGGGAAATATTCAAATGTCCATGTTGAGGTGTATTGAAGCCCTATATAAACCATCCAAATAGAATTTAAACTATGAATCAATGATGGTTCTATTTTTCACCAACTAACATCTATAACAATGAATGTAAATTGAAATTTAGTAATTTGCCTCATACCTCCCCTGTCAGAGCCATTGAGGATTCTATAGCAGATGAAACACCAACTTCCATTTCCTCTAAATATCTGTAGAGGTGTTTCGCTATAAACATTTGAAACAAAACAACAAAATTATTCAATCATAAAACTACAATAGCGATCCACGTATGACTTATAATGTAAGGAGATAATGAATAAAAATTTTGAGTACTTATTAAACTATATATTTAACTATCATGCTTACTATTTCCCTATCCATATCTTGTTTGAGTTAATTTGTTTTTAGGTTTAACCCATAGCAGCAAGTCGGTGAACTGTTTGATAAAATGATTTCGTAGACATGTACAATAACTATGGTGGCATAGAGAAGGCAGTGAACTATTTGAAAAAATGCCTAAAAGAAATGGGGTATCATGGTGATGGAATGCCATTACAAATAAATGCACATCATGGCATTCCATCACCATAAGACCACATTTCTTTCAGGTATTTTTTCAAATAGTTCATTGCCTTCTATATGGTATTATGCTAGAATGGGGTGGATGGCATAGTGTGGCCTTGGCTATGAGATGGAGGGCGATCATGACATGAAGAGGGAGGAGTGGGGACATGAACAAGTGGAATAAAGGGTGGAAGGTTCCATGGATTGGTAAATTGAGGATGAGGACCTTGAAAAGAATTTGGAGGGGAATTTTGGCTAATGGGTTGGTTTTTATTCTTCAAGTAGTGAGTTGTTTGAAAAAATGCCTTAGAGGAATGTGGTCTCATGGTTATGGAATGGAATTTCATCACCATGAGACCACATTTCTTCAAGGAATTTTTTCATACTACTCACTGCCTTGACTATGATATTACTTACTATTATGCTTTGATAGATTTTTTCCAAGCATCCATAGTTTGTTGAAAAGAACCTATTTTAGGATTTTAGCCATAGCAGCAAGTGTGTAGTTTGATAAAATGCTTTGGTACACATGTATGGAAAATGGTATCATAGAAAAGGTGGTGATATGTTTGAAGAGTGCCTCAAATAAATGTGGTCTCATGGTGATGGAATGGCATCACTACGAGACCATTATTTCTTCTATATTTCTTTTTCAAACTACTCACTGCCTTATCTATGATATTGCTTACTATTATGCTTTGATAGATTTTTTCCAAGCATCCATAGTTTGTTGGAGAGCACCTTTTTTTAAGCTTTTAGCCATAGCAGCGAGGAAATGAACTGTTTGATAAAATGCTTTGGTAGACATGTATGAAAAATTTGGTAGCATAGAAAAGGCGGTGAGCTATTTGAAAAAGTGCGTCAAAGAAATTGGGTCTCATGGTGATGGACATCACCATGAGACCACATTTCTTTGAGGCATTTTTTCAAACAACTCATTTCCTTGTTTATGCTATTGCTTACTCTTATTCTTTTGTATATTCCTTCCAAGCATCCATAGGATAGACAAGGCAGTGAACTATTTGAAAAGATGCCTCAGTAAAAAGTGGTCTCACAGAATGCCATGACAAGCAAATGAAATTGGAAGCTACTCCTACTTATTACTTATGCTATGTGAAGTAATTGCATCATTTCTTATGTTTAATTTCTAAACAACTATATTGTAGTTGAAATTTTGTCATCTATCAACATCTAGTTATTAGTTATGGAATGTGAAGTAATGCTTTGAGTTTGAAAGATGTGCAATGCAATGTAATAAATGATATGAATACAAACTACACAAATATATTAAGTAAAATTTATTAGTTAAACTATTTATTCTATTACATGTGTGTAGGTTTGACTAAATCCACTGGCACTGGGAGGTGTTCCCTCAAAACCTCCAATATTAGCTTATTCAACATTCAAAATCAGATATTAAAATACCATTCATAAAACAATGCTATTAACATGTAATAAATTTATAATTGTTTACTAGTTACATAACTCAATGGTAGATGTAGTGGAGAAATAAGTAGGTGTAGGGTCGGTGTATCTATTATCAACACTATGACCCTACAATTTTATTAAAATCATAAAACTAAATTAGTTAATCTTGCATTTCAAAATTGAAATTTAATAAATTAAATTCAATGAATATGCTAACTTTTACTTGAGTATCAATGCCATAGGCCTCATTCAAAATTTTATTTTCCCTCACCATCTCCATAGCTGCAGATGGATCCTACATAGCAACCTCTTGAGTGTCAATGGGGTCATATGAACAAGTCACCCCGCAAGACTAGCACAAATGGGATCGAAGCCCACCACTCAAAGACTCCCCTAGATGGCACTATAGAATAGGGCCAACATGTTGGATGACACTCTAGGTCAAAGAGTTGATGGCCTGCAAAGTCTCTATGTGGACACTCTCATTCGCGATAGAAGGGATAACGATGTGCTCATGAGGCGGCCTAGTGAGAGGATGTCTCCCTTGCCATTTAGGATCCTGTTGTGCACCAGGTATATCTTGAGCCGACCCCCACCTCTCCCTTGGAATTCCCTCATATCAAAATAATTCAATATTTTGTTCAAGATGGACTCACATTATAGTCTTTAAGAAATATCAGGACTTTCACAATTGTTGCATGGTGGGTAAATCTTAAAAAACCAAAATTACCCATCTCGCAAAAGTTCTTAATATATAGGTAACACTAATGTGGGAAACCCTTTAGGCATTTTCGAGGGTGAAGAGCTTTGTCAGGTGTGGGTTAAAGAATACTAGGCAAATCAAAATTTGTAATTTTGGTACCTTTTTCTGGTAGCATCTTTTATATTGATAATTATCTAAGGCTCAGCTGCACTGCCTTCCCTTATCTTTCCAAACCAGAGCAATTGTTTGCCGCATTGAATCTGGCATGTTTTAAATATTTTTTCGAAAGTGAAGTCATGTATTATCTTTTCTATATTGAAATCCGCTTGGATTATTCTCAAACTCCCGATGGGGAATCCTCAATTTGTTTTATTGTTCTACCTCACTCATTAAGTTTAAGTGAGGCAAGAGGATGTTGAGGGATCGTAGCAGATTGCTGCTAGTTGGGATTAACTTGGAGGATTTTTTGTTGTTGTTCTGATCAGGCTGACAGGATTTTTTCCTGCAGTGTTTCCGTGCTTGTTGAGGATTTTGAGGAGGGTTTGTAGGTTGATTAACATCTCCTACAAATTCAAAAAATAAATATAAAAATCAACCTGAAACTAACAAATTCAAAACAAAAAAAACAATCCTTACCTCTCAAACCTCCTCATCGACATGGCAGCATCCTGGTGATGAAACAACAACAGTTTGATAAAGAATCTTGCAAAATGGCTCCTCCTAGAATGCAAGCGCGAAAATGAGGGGTTTTTTCCGCAGGTAGAAAAAACATAGTTCATTGTGGCCAAGCATCAGGCTCATCACACCAAGCCATAATGCGAGCGCGTTATAACGTTCTCGCGTTATGAGATTTTATAACTTTTTTAAAAATTTGGCCACAAATTGGCTACCCATCCTTTTGCACCCACCCATATTACTTCACAAATCTTTCCTTTTTCCTCAGGTTCTACAACCTCTTCAATAATTATAGTTCATAATTAGTAGGTATGAATTGATCCTTTAGTTTTCTCACCATTCTATCCCATTTTATGATTTAATCCTTTCCTCTTCTATTTCTATCCAATTGAACTTCTTTCCACCATAATGTAGAAAGACCTTTCAACTTTATTTTCACAAATCTGACTCTTTCTAGATCTTCAATTTCTTCATATTCAAAGTATTCTTCCATTTCATTGATCAAATCAATCAATTCTTCAGGATTTAAATTTTTTGCATAATTCTGAATTTCAACTCTAGGTCACTTACCAATTTTTGAAATAGATTTCAACATCTTTACCTGATCTAATTCTTCTTCTTCTTCACCTAAGGCTTCTACAAATTGATTCACAACATGATATGCTTCATCATCACTTTCATCCTCATGCCTAGGGTTTAGGCCTCATTTTCTATCTTCAACTACATCTAATCGGACTTGCATCTCATAAATAATTTCCAACATCTCATCCATTCTTCCAACAACATTTTTGATAGCAAGTGCTCTCCTTGGCAGCATCTCTCCCCTTGGATCAGTGCAATTGCCTCAACTCGCAATCTGGCTACAAGGGTTTCAACTACCTCACAATCAGTGATGAATTGAAAAAAACATGTAGTATGCCTCAAGTTGATGATATTTTCACCTCCAAGAATGTCTTTAGGACTCACAAAATCACTCTAATGCCACTTGGTGTAGTCATGGATGGGGGGTTCAGAAAGAACAGTCCAAACCGTGTAGCTTAGAGTCAACACAACAAAAATAACATAAGAAATTGATTTGCAAATATGATTCTTTATTGAATTGGAAATCTTACATGAAACATATGCCTCATGGACAAATAATCATGGCTCATAGGCCTACTACAAGTGCATTCAACATTATAACTGGCCAAAGGCCTTATTACAGTCCCCCAAAGGATTGATGCAAAAATCTCACTACCTAACTTTTCTAACTTTCTTAACTAACTAATGACTTAATTCCCAATGATTACACATGATTATAAATATGCTTCTCAAGCTCCAATAAAGGTCTACATCAGCTACAAGGTTTTACAAAACTTGATGAATGATCACAAATGAAGGCCAGCCTTAAAATATAAGAAGATAATCCTTCACAAAATGAAATGACTTATGAATCTCCAAGATAGATCCCATTGGACCCAAAATGCTTATATGATGTCCCATTAAGCTTTGCTCATTCCGAAATAGGTCCGCAAAAAGAATCTAGACCAAGTCAACCCTAAATGCTCTGATTGGTAATTACAGTGAAATTATGAGAGTGATAACTTTTAGTAGACAAATACAAATGATCTGAAATTTGGATATGTGATAGATGTCGATGTGTAGATGCTATATCCTGGTCTACAAGTTGAGAAATGATAATGTGGTGAAATGTGAAATGATATATTAAAACTGCTACTGAATGAAATATAAGAAAAGAAATGTTTTTGGTTGATATAGGATTGCTTTACAACCAAGGATGCTCCCACATCAAAATATCCTGATTTTGAAAGTCTTATGCTTTCTACAAAATAAATGTAAAAATATAGATCATGGGATTGGAAAATCAAGAGGACCCTATTTGGGTTACTTGTTACATTAGTGGTGCTTTATGGGTGTGAATTTTGGGGTAGCAACATATTAGAAATTAAATGAAGACAAATAGAGAAGGTACATAATCATTTAATCACAAATAATTTCAAAACTAAAACTTTGGTTTTGTTTGAGATCTTATTAGTTGAGGCAAACACTTTTCCATTGGATGCATCAATGTTGATCTAGTTGTTAAGATATCTTAAAATAATAAAAAGTATGGAGTCATATTGTTG
>VDFB02100350.1:0-32301 GCA_007258455.2 Sequoia sempervirens | reverse complement strand
CAAAATCTAAAGTTCCCTTCAAATACCTAAACACCCTCTTCATAGCATCCCAATGTATTCTTCCTGGATTAGCCATAAATCGACTAAGTACTCCCACTGCTTAGGCAATGTCTGGTCTTGTACAGACCATTGCATACATGAGACTTCCTACAAAGACTAGCATAGGGCACACTAGTCATGTCCTCCATCTTAGTAGGAGATTTTGGACAGTCCTCAACAGATAGCTTCATTCCCTGTATGACTAGAACAACTAACTGTTTGCAATCATTCATACAAAATCTCTTTAGAATAGTCTTTATATACTTACTATGACTGAGCCAAAGCTTTCTATTCTTCCTGTCCCTGGTTATCTCCATCCCCAGAATATACCTTGTTGCACCAAGATCCTTCATTTCGAACTTAGTAGACAACTGAGACTTAAGATCAGAAATCATTAGCTTGCTATTTTCTATGAATGCCATATCATCAACATAAAGAGCAATAACAAGCACTCGATCACTTTCAGCTTTATAGTATACACAGTGATCAGATTTTGATCTCACAAAGCCTAAAGATAATACATAGGTATCAAATTTTTGGTACCACATTCTAGGTGACTGCTTTAACCCATACAGAGACTTCTTTAATTTGCATACCAGTTTTTCTTTACCTTTCTCAACAAAGTGCTTAGGCTGGGACATATAGATTTCTTCTTCAAGATCACCATGAAGAAATGTTGTCTTCACATCCATCTGTTCAACCTCTAAGTCATAAGCTATTGCAAGTGACAATAGAAATCTAATGGACGTCAGCTTTGCTACAAGAGAAAAGATTTCCCCATAGTCAATTCCCTCTACCTGGGAATAACCCTTTGCAACCAGTCGTGCTTTGTATTTTTCTATACTGCCATCTAGACTAATCTTTTTCTTAAATACCCATTTACACCCCATAGGTTTTCTGCCTTTAGGCAAGAGCACTAGACTCCATGTTTCATTTTTATCTAATGACACCATTTCTTCCTTCATGGCTTCCAACCAAGAATCTGAATCAAACATTTTAATTGCCTCCTTTACAGTCCTAGGCTCATCAGTGCTAGAAATCAAGGCATAGGCACATGTAGAATCAATTAATGAGAACCCATACCTATCCGGGTTGTTTCCTTTCTCTTTGGTTGATCTCCCTCAACGGCCGAGGTCGAGGGTTCATCTTCTTCTAGGCTTTCTGTGAACTACTTGAGCCTCCTCAGCCTGTGCACGCTTTGAATCTTCAATTCCTATTTCTCTAGTGTAGGAGGAATTGTTGCTACATCCTTACTATTTTCTGACTTTGTCTCTGACTACAGATCCAAGGTGGAAGGTTTCAGCTCACGAAAGATTACACTTTTTGTGTATACAACCTTCTCTGTAACAGGATTCCAAAGCTTGTATCCTTTAATGTTAGCACTATAGCCAATAAATATACACTTAACAGCCTTGTTGTCCAACTTAGATCTTTTTACATCCGGCACATGTGCATATGCTTCATAGCCAAAGACTAATATTTCTAAGAGAGGGCTTCTTACCAGACCACGCTTCCATAGGTGTCTTGTCAACAAGAGTAGAGTTTGGAGACTGATCAACCAAGTAACATGTAGTAGCAGTAGCTTCAGCCCAGAACTTTTCCTCCAAACCAACACTACTAAGCATACTTCGTGCTCTCTCCATCACTGTCCTATTGAACCTTTCTGCAACTCCATTCTGCTGTGGAGTGTAAGGTGTAGTCTTGTGTCTTTGATTCAAATGGCTTATAGTATCTTCTCAAATCCATTCTAACAACACCGCCATTATCAACCTAAGCATTTATTGTTTTACTCAAATCGACCAACAAGATTTTAAACTCCTTAAATTGGATCGAACACTTCTCGATGCATTTTTAAACATATAAATGCTCTTCTTGAGTAATCATCAATGAACAAAACATAGTATCTTGATTTAGACAAAGAAGGAACATCTACTAGACCAAACACATCCAAATGAATATAGTCTAACAAACCAGAAGTTTTATGAGGACTATCATAAAATGAAACACGATGCTGCTTTCCATATATACAGTGTTCACAAAATTCAAATTCTAGATTACAGTCTTCAAGCCCCTCAACCAGGTTTTGTTCTTTCTGTTTTAAACCTTTTTCCTAGTGGCTCTATCCCATGATGCCAAAGCATAGTTCTTTTCACAGGAAGTTTTACTCATAGAGTTAGTACAATTAGGACACTCCTTGGCCTCCATGAGCAGCTTTAGTGACTTCAAGAGACATCACAATGAATAGCCAGCATTCAGCCTTTGGTACAGGTACCAACTCTGGAGCACCTCTTAGCTAGCACCATTGAACCCTCTAGTCATCTTGCAGCCACTTCCCGAGAACAAGACTTGTACTTAGATATCTTTTAGCATACTTATAGACAATAGATTTCGAGCCAGACCTGGTATGTGCATAACATTATTGATCCCCTTTATTCTTCCATCAGGGAATTAGATTCTGACTCTTCCACGGCCAACAATTTCCAAGGTTGAATCACTCACCAAGTACACCTTTCCACCATCATATTCTTCATACTTTGTAAACCATTCTCTGTGAGATGTCATGTGGAATGATGCTCTAGAATCGATCAACCAGACATCATCTGATGCCTGAGTAGCCAAGGCTGCAATGAAGGCATCACCATCACTATGAGAAGAACCATTATCGAAAGATCCTTTCTTCTTCTTTTTCTCCTCTTTACAATACTTTCGTATTGATGACCAGCGTCGCCAGTTCCAAAGACTTCACCTTGACTTCTTCTGTGAGACTCTGATCTCCCCTCAGACTGATTGGAATTTTGTCCTTCTTCTGTGGCTTTCTCCTCACACCTTTCCTCCGACAAAGAAGAGCCTTTCACCATCTCGTAAGATTTTCTTCTCATTTCTTCCTACAGCAAGAAAAGAACCAACAATATCTTCCATTTTGAACCGGATGTTGTACTCCCAATAGCTATTAGTAGATGATCCCATGAGTCCGGGTAAAGAACATAAAAAGCATACAACGATCTTTCTTCTTCAATCTTTACACCAACAGATGTTAACTCAGGCGAAAGCAAAGATGTTGAATGTATCTAAAATGATGCAGGCTATGCATCTCTCCTTCCTGCATTCTCAAAGAGTAAAGCTTCTTTCTCAGGAACAACTTATTCACCAAAGATTTCCCCTAATAAATAGACGCCAGTCTCTTCCATAAGAGAGAAGCAGACTTCTCTTCATGCACATTGAGAAGAACTGAGTCTACCAAACAGAGCCTTATCAGCCCCTTCAATTTCCTATCTGCAAGGTCCCATTCTTCTTGCTTCATGCCTGTAGGTTTAGTTCCAGACACAGCAAGCCAAAGATCTCGATCTACTAAGAGATCCTCCATCTTGAGTTTCCACAATTCAAAGTTACTGCCATTGAATTTCTCTATTTCAATCTTCCCAGATGAACTAGACATCTTAATTTGTAAATAGAAATAACAATCTCTACAAAACTCCCATTGAACAATATTGACACAAAAAACCCAATGTACCCCCAAGGATAACACAATTGGCCAGGCTCTGATACCACTTGTAAGGAAAACTAGATGCGGAAAACAATTTTCCTAACGTCAATACCTCAGGAAAGAGTGCAGAAGTACTTTTAAATTTTCAATTATAGTCAAATTAAGATGCACTATGAGACAAATTACAGAAACAGAGTATTTAGACACACACATGAAACACCAGATATACGTGGGAAAACCCTTACGGGAGAAAAACCCACCACACCAAGAGAAATCACTTTGTATTACAGTAATCAAAATTACATACAATTCCAGACTTATCTTTTTGGTGTCATTATACAGCAGCATTCATCATGAACCTTCTTCGAACAGAGACATCCAAGTTACAGCCTTTACAGATTTTTAATTCCTTCACTGATACAGTTTGAATTCTTCACACTTCACTGTTGATCGAACTACAATCCAACCTCAAAACATCTGCAATTTCCAACTATATCCATGGTGTTCCCTGACTGTCGAGCTCCCTCACAGAACCGTCGCAACGAACAGACTCCCAACGGTTCCAATTCGGCTCTTCTGATTCGTCCACGTGATGCCACATCAGAAGTCATACATGGTCAACAGAATTCGTATTGTATTGGCATCTCGGTGAGACACTAACAGTGTCTCGCCAATGCCACATTGAACTCGTACCGATGTCACCAAGAGTCTCTGTGGTCGCTTTCACTAGAAGGTCATAGCGAAACACTAAAGTTACACCGAAGTCCCCAAGCCTACCGAGCACCAAGTAGAAGTCGGCAAGACTTACTCCTATCACCAAGAGTTCATACCGATCTTCATATGCTTCTCCGAAGTGTTCACCTGTTCGCCAAAACATTTGTCCATCACTAAGAGAACTTACCAATTTATCTATGTTTCACCGATGACCAACTGTTCGCCAAGAGTTACTCCGATAGCCATCGGCTATCGGCAAGACAATAGCTTATCACTCAAACTTCATAACGAAGTCTAAGAGTTATATTGATAACTCCCAAGTAGTCCCTGTCGGCATAGCTTTCTTCTATCGTAATACCTTTCTCCGAGTTCATTAAGATATACCGAAGATTCCAACTTAAGTCTTAGTCGCTAAGACATATCCACTTCGGTAGGACATCTTACCGAAGTCACTTCCTTCGGCTAAGTCTCTCTGATAAAACACAGTCGGCATAACATTTGATTTTGCAGTGACTTCTCATCGAGCCATAATAAGTTACCCCGAGGACATCAATTCATATGTTGTTGGCAAGAGAACAACACTTCACTGAGACATCTTAGCGAGAACCATAAGCTTCACCAAAGATCACAGTCGCTAAGAGTTACGCCGATAAATGAATGAATGGCCTTTCAGCCAAAGCTCTCCCGAGCGCTATGAGGTCACAACGAACACACCTTGCTATAGTGATAGCTACACAGTAAACCTTTCGGCAATACTTCTTCAGGGTCACAACGACCTGTTCAGAATTGGATAAAATAAACTGCTAGTCGGCCAGACAATCAAAATGTCACACCAACATTGCTCTAAAGGAGGTTTCAGTCTGTAATGTTTGAGACACTTTTTTCAACACTCCCAATGCCACTCACCAACTTGTACCCACATCAAGCTGCTAATACAGAACGCGAACATTGTAAGCTGCTTTCCAAAGAGGATACCAACAAGTTCAGGAAACAAAAAGTTTAACAACTAGGCCGCTTCAAGCTGCCTTAAGTACCTGCCTTTACAAGTGCAATTAAGCCTCCAAGTATTATTGGTAAATAACAATACAAGCCTAAGCCGCCATTACTGCATCAGCATTTCAGAAGCACAAAGCGGCATCAACTTTACTGGTACCGGGGACAAGCAGCATTGCTAATAAGAAGCACAAGGCAAAATTGCCGCTAAGCCTCAATATTAGGCACGTGGGGTTCAATATCAAGCACAACTCAAATGCACAAAATGCGTGAAAAGAATTGCGCAGCATATCAACAAGCATTAAAGCAATACCAAGAGCAAAGAGGGAAGCAGTAGAATTGGCAGCCCAACAACAAGCATTGCTGGAACAACAACAAGCGTTAATGGAACAACAACAAGCACAACAACAAGCGTTGTTGGAACAACAACAAGTGCAACAACAAGCACAAATATTAGAGCAACAACAGCAAGATCAACAACAAGCATTGTTCATACAAAAGCAGGTGGAAGCCTACCTCGCTTGCCAAAACATATAGATACCATCAAACAACGCACCGACCAACCCACCCATCCAACCCGCGATTGAAACACCTCAAAAAACTTTCATCCCACCCCCTGATCCCCAAAATGATGTGACGACACAACTCAGGTTGCTCTTGCAACAAGTGCTTGACCTTCAATCAGGGAAAACAACCAAAACGCCAAGCAACTTGTGTCCCTATCCATTTGATAGGAGCTTGATAATGAAACCATTCCCCAAGGGATTTGAAATCCCCAAATTTGACAAATATCGAGGGATGGGAAACCCTAAAGATCACATCAGGGAATTCCAGGTTCATTGCATGGAGGTCGCATATGAATATACTTATCTGATGCGGCTATTTCCTAGGAGCTTGGTAGGCCACGCTATAGAATGGTCCTCTCACTTACCTTCATGCATTAGAACATTCCAAGAAATTAGGGACGCATTCATTAAAAATTATGCATGCAACATTGCAATGGATGTTAGTCTCGAAGAACTCTCAGCTCTAAAACAAGGAAAGGGTGAATCATTCACCTCATTCCTACAATGATGGTGATCCAAGGAAAATCGGAGCAAGTGGACCATGCCAGAAGAACAACAAGTTTGCACCATCATAGCCAACCTTGAAGGTCGCTTGGCATTTCATCTCAAGGTTCAGGGCATCACCACATATGATCAATTGATATCCAAGGCACTCAGCATTGAAAGAGCCCTTATGACTCAACCCGCGGAATCAACATCATACCACGAACAACAAAATAATCGCCCACCATCCAATTACAATGATAAACATCGTACGTGGGCAAGAAACAAAAACGTTACTAATGATGGTGTCGTTGATGCCAAGGTGGTCATTAGTGGCCCTCGCCAACATACACCTGCACCACAAATCCAAATTCAACACCAAAACCACCATCACACAACACACCAACCCAACAATAATCCAACCATCAATAATCTCAATGACCAAAGGGGACCACCTCAACGCAAAAATTATCCCAAACGAAAATACACCATTTTGGTAGAACCACTTGCGGACATAATGAAAAAGTTGATCGACGAAAAACTCATCAAGCCTCCTACATTTGAGAATTACCAAGAACTCGATGTCAAACCTCCTTGGTATAATGAGAATCAACTTTGTGAATTTCATAAAATCAAAGGCCATACCACAAACAGTTGCATGAGACTCAAAAACATCATCCAAGATCTCATCGATAAGAAAATCATAAACGTGGAACAACCTACAGGAAATCAAGATCTTAAAATATACACGAATCTGATGCCAAATCATGGCAACAAAGGGAATAAAAATGATAAAGGGAAGGA
This sequence comes from Sequoia sempervirens, assembly GCA_007258455.2. Lineage (NCBI taxonomy): Eukaryota > Viridiplantae > Streptophyta > Pinopsida > Cupressales > Cupressaceae > Sequoia > Sequoia sempervirens. Next base: position 25,218 of record VDFB02100350.1, on the reverse strand, counting down.
TAATGTAAATCATGTATATGAAACATTCGTTGCCTCCCTAAATGAAGACTGCATGGTCATCACTATCAAGGGCGCCCATGACGAAGATTGTGGAGTCACCACAAGAGGCGGCAAAGTCACCATCACAAGATCATCCCAACCAAATAGAGTCCCTGCATCTAGATCCGTTCCTAATGGCTACAATGTCTTAGATCAACTCAAGAGAACACCAGCACGCATCTCCATCATGGAGTTGTTAAAAATATCATTTGCGCATAAAAAGATCCTTAAGGAAGCATTAGCCTCATCCACTGTCCCCGCAAGTCTCGATGCGGAGCAATTCCAAGCTATGGTCAGAAATATCATAACGCTTCTAATCTCCTTACATTTTTTGACCAAGATTTCCCTGCCTAGCCATCTCACAACTGCGCACTTCACTTGGAAGCCATTGTAAACAAAAGAAAAATCAAAAAGGTCTTGGCGGATGGAGGTGCAGGTTTGAACATTTGTTCTCTTAGCCTCATCAAACAGTTGAAAATATCAGAAGATTCCATCAACAAAGAAAGGGCATCACGAGCAGAGAGCATATGATCTATCAAGAAAGAGGTTCTACAAGTAATTTATTAAACTCCATATTCAAGTAGGGCCGACTCTCATGGAAACCGCTTGTCAGGTCTTGGACCTTGACTTCCCGTATAATATCCTCCTGGGATGTCCATGGATCCATGCGATGAAAGCCGTAGCATCAACCTTCCACCAATGTGTGAAATTTACACATAATTAGACAAGAGGTTACTGTCCATGGAGATCCTGAACCTTTCTCATATTGCAAAAATCTTGAAGCAAAGTATTACAAAATCCCACAAGTGCCAAAAAGTGATGAGGGCCCATCCACACCATACATCGACCCCGCCACTCTCGCATCCACTTCTACAACAGAGACACCCGCCATTCCCACCATCCCCAGCATCTCTGACATGAAGCTCATCATCTAGGAGGATGGTTGTGGAAGCTACAAGCTCCCTAATAATGCTTTTGTGATAGGAGAGTTACCACAATCTCCTAGATCATGGGGACGTCCACAAGAAAACCAAGCTTCCACATCACAAACATTTCCTGAAGACTATCCTGAATTCACAAGATAGGGAGACCTTGGCCAGGAGGTTATTGAGGCAGATACATCACACATGCTATATCAAGATGAAAGACCAGCAGCTAATTTACCAATGGATAAGACAAGCAAGGGCCTACAAATGATGCTCACAATGGGCTATGACAAAATCAAAGACCGGGACAAAATGACAATGGGATCATGGCCACCCACTGCCGCAGACACACTCATAACAAACCTTACCTTGGATGCACCGAGTATAACCATAGCATGGTCAAGTCCCTAGAATGGCTATTATTTCTCCCAATGGTGGAAGTACCACCATCATCCATAGCAAAGAAATACAACTTTACACGTAGGGCCTATATTATAGCAACATCTAGGATACCATGACTAATCTACCTAGGAAGTATTTTGAGGACACCACCCCATGTAGTGATTGGTAAGCACCCCTCTCCCTTGCACCATCAAAATCATGAGATCCTACCTAGTTCATCCCCAACCCACCACCACCAACCATAATCCTCACCTCAGTCTCTCGGTAGACATTCAAAACCACAGAGGCACCCCTCGAATTCTCATGGATTAGGAGCACATTCCAGATGGAGATCATAAGAAAGGTTTATACAGAGTTAGACACATGCCTATTATGGAGAAACGTATTGAATCCTTCAACAAAAAGGAGAAACTAAGAATCATATTAAGTCCTTGGAGGAAAACCACACTGTAAATCTCCCACAAGAAAATAGTAAAAGAAAGGACGATTCAATGGTGAAAACCTCTGAAGTCTTGAGGATGAAGGATTCAATCTTCCTAAGAGCTATTCATCGTGAGAAGCCAACAAATGGCTGAAAATGCAATCATGTCAATCAGGAAACAAAAAGAGACCCCGTGATATCACATTCTATAATCACTATTATCGCAAGAGCAAGAACTCCTAGTAGCATTCCTAAGGGAAAGGAAAATAAACTTCATATGGAGTTATGCTGACATGTCAGGGCTTAATCTAGAGACTGTGGTTCATCACTTAGTAGTGTATCCAGAAGCAAAGCCAGTCAAACAAAAGCTTCAGGAAATGCATCCTCAAATCACTCTGTTAGTCAAAATGGAGCTAAAAAAGCTATTGGATGCAGGATTCATCTGACCAATAGATTATCCATAATGGGTGTCAAATTTGGTACCTATTTCAAAGCCTGACGGAGCCATTAGAATCTGTACAGACTTCTGATTTGTCAAAACCAAGACATTTCACTTCCAACATTGATATGATAGACATGACAATGACATGAGAGATGCTATCACTAATGGATGGATTTTCGTGGATATAACCAGACTACAATAGCAAAATAATATCAACATAAGATAAAGCCAATTTCATCCATGGGGACCTACTACTGAACATGATGCCATTCGGCCTAAAGAACAATGTGAGCAACCCCATCAAAGGGCCAGCTATTACTGATATTCCGCTTTATTACGATTCATAAAATACCAAAGACTTCAGGTCAACGCATATATCTCTAGCTAAGCCAAGAAAAAGACAAGATCATATAGCAACCTGCGCGTCTTGACAAACCTGAGAAATACAAAGTCGTATCAAATCCAGAAGTGCATCTTCGGCGCATAACGTAAATTCAGGAGGTTATAGTATCAATGAGGGGTATCAAGGTGGATCTAGCAAAGGTGAAAGAAATTCTCAAAATGGAAGCACCAAAGACATTAAAACAACTAAGAGGCCTCCAAGGAAGACTTCAATCCATTCAAAGATTTATAGTGCAATTGGTGGATAAATAGAACCCATATTCTCACCTACTTCACAAGGTGAAAAGCGTGCATAAACTGGATACAAAATGCGAAGAGGCATTCAACAAAATCAAGGAATACTCCACTGACACCACCAGCTTTAATGCCACCCCATCCTAAGAAAGCCATTGATCCTATATCGTCGCCAAATGTGTTAACAGCCCCGAGCCTCTAGCTGCAGCATGATGAAAACGAACAGAGGGCCATTCACTACATTAGTAGAAAATGGTCAAGAATGAGCGAACGGCCATTCATCGAAAGCATGCCTCGCAGTGAGTGTTTGCATCACAAAAATTGCATTACTACATGTTGGCACAATAAGATAAAGCCTTCATCGCCAAAATTGACCCCCAAGTATCTCTTTATCAAAGGCAATGCTCACTGTGAAGAATGGAAAAATGGGTGATGATACCGCCAAAGCATGACACGCAGTACGTAGAGCGAAAAGAAATTGCGTCAAGTTATTGCGCATCAACCGAAGCAGCACCTATATTTATTCTCGGGAGAATCCTCTGTCTCAGAGTTTCCAGATGAATCTATTTTGCATCAACGTGAGTTTTATCAATCGAAATCCAAGCATCGATGGCTCTATACAATACAAAGATGTGGATCAGAGTCGGGTGTCTTCTTCATCACCCCAATAAGGCAGATTGCATACCAAGGTCATACAAACGGTATTTCCCTTGCACCAACAACATCATGAAATATGAGGATTAATTATAGGTCTCAGATAGCAAAGGTAGCCTGAATATCACTATCATACCTTCTAAAGTGTATGGAGACTCCCAATTGATCATAAACCAAGTCAATAATGAATATCAGACCAAGGATGATAAGCTCACTCCATACAAGAAATTGGTGGAGACTCTCAAGGAATATTTTATAGAAATAACATTTGAGTAGATTCCTAGAACCAACAATAGAGCAGCAAACGCCATGGCAACAATGGGATCCTTGTTGAATATCCCCAACAATGTTCCAAAATGTGAATTCTTGATTGAGTAGCTTCTCGTTCCCACATTCGAGGTACCAGAATCAGAATTCGTGTGTGAAATCGTTGGTCCAGGTGATCCTTGGTATCATGACATCTACACATATCTTCGAATAGGAGTCATACTCGCTAACCTGCCATCAAACCTAAAATGAACCTTTGTCAAAAAGGAATCCAGATTTATCATCCTAGGTGATACCCTATACCATAGAAGCATAGAAGGTACCTTACTGTGCTGCCTAAATGTTGAGGAGGCATTAACCGCTCTAACTGAAGTACACAACGGTATTTTTGGATCATACTCGAGTGGAATGACCATAGCCAAGAAACTGCTGAGGATGGGGTATTATTGGCCCACAATGGAAAGAGAAGCACATGATTATGCTAAAAGGTGTCTACAATGTCAGTAGCATGGGGACCTCATCCAGCGCTCCAGCTCAAGAGCTTCACCCCTATCGTCACATTCATGGCCCTTTCTTGGGGACTCAATCTCATTGGGAAAATCACACCCACCTTAATCCAATGGCCACAATTCATCATAAATCGCGAATCGAGTGACTTCATAAAGTGGGCGGGGGTGCTACCCATGAGCATATATAACTGGGAAGCAAATCTCAAAATTCATCCCCGAATCCATTCATCCGCCGTTAATGTGGAGTCCCAATGCTTACGACGATAATGGGACCATTCAAGAACGAACTGTAGGTTCAATTTGTGCTAGAAATTCAGTAATCCAAAGATTGCTTCTCTCCACCAGACGAAGTCCCGTGGAAATGGCTAAGCAAAAGATACAAAACAAAACGACTTGAAATCCTCAAGAAAAATAGCCACGACGTGCAAGTCGTGGACTAGCAGCCTTTAATCCCACCTTGTAGGTTTCTATCGAACTAGCATCCGCATGTCCACGAAGCACCCCTCCTTTTGGTCTACGATCAAGTCAGATCTCTATTGAGATCGAATCCCCATCCTCAAGATAATCAATCGCAAAACCTCATCACAAAATGAAGAATACAAAGTATCAAGACAAATGAGTTGGAGTTACTAGATGAGAGACTTAATTGATGTTTTGAATTATCAAAGTCTATTAGAATAGACTCGCGCTAAAGCTACAATAAGAAAATCGTAAGCAAGACTTTCTCCATAAGTCGAGAACCAGTCTTAAAAGAAAATCGTAAGAATGTCTCAAACCCAAGCAAAGAAAAGGTGAAAGTTCGAATCCCAATTGGTTGTGACCGCTCAGTCATCACAAAGAAGTTACAAATTAGGGGCATATCAATTCATCAACACCCGGCGGAACTGCAAGAGCCCATGAATAGTGCTCATCTCAAAAAGTTTTATGCCTAAATCTTTCAAGGTATAAAACCAAAAATCCAAAAAAAAAAGAAAATGTCTTGAAAAAATGGTTACTTTGATGAAAACCTGGTAATCAAGCGTCTTGGTAACAACAAAAAAAGCAAAAATCCAAAAAAAGCAAAAATCCAAAAATAAAATGATTGCATAGTGAAGAGAAAAATCGGGCCTTCCTAGTGAAAACCACTTTGGTGGCACTTTGGGCAAGTATCTTGGTGAAAACCTTGCAAACAGGTGCCTTGAGTAAATAAGCACTTTCCATCCACCAGGATTTGTATGGTTTGTTCTGCATCATCCATCGCATACAGGTCTTCATCCATCACTCATCCACTCGCATCCACACCATAGCTTGGTCCTATTTTCATATCGTGATCCCTCCTGGTACTACTCAGCCCATCCTCAAGGTCAGTTTGTCCTGCCTTTATCGGAGTAGTCTATTGCATCATGTTGGGGGCATGTTCTCATCAGATCGGATTCGTGTATGATCTTAAAAGTCCTAAAAAGTCAGAAAATCCAAAAACATCAAAAAAGTCATAAAATCCAAAAACATCAAAACATATCAAAATCCAAAAACATGTCAAAACAAATCAGCCAAAAAGTCAAAAAAAAGGTCGTCTTGTCAAACTACATCATCTCTGAGCTTGAACGTAGGCAAGGTTGATCTTTGATCATCCCCTGAGACATTTAGGTCAGTCCTATAGGAGTTTGTTATAATACGCTGACATCTCATCATGTATATCATCATTTGTAAATTGGTCAGGTCGTCAGTCAAACTACATGGTCTCTGCGTATATAACGTAGGCAAGGATCATCTATTGATCAGCCCCCAAGGCCCCTAGGATAGCTCTTTAGGTTAGTCTCTTTGTCAAAATCTCAGAAAACCCAAAACATTGGAAAATAAAAAATCAAAACAATTGAAAATCTCAAAAAAATACCAAAACAGCCTCAAAACATTGCAAACATCAAAAACATCCAAATATTTGAAAAATCCATCCACTTCATCTCGCTTGCACCCGCAATAAAACCATCCATAATAAACCAATCATCATCAACCTTTGGTGAAACAGTTAGAAACAAGTCTAGCAGATTAAAAATAAACCTCCAAACGTCAAGTCTGTTTAAGCTAAAGACGTAAGCAAGTTGGTCATCTCTTTGTATTGGTAACTCATCATCCAAAATCGGTCCCATATCAATCATCTCTTAGAATGCTTTGGATAAACGAAATGACACGCTGCCATCCACTAACATATCCTAGGATGAATCCTTTCTACAATGGGCATTATCTTTGGGCAATAAAAGCCTGCCCCGCATCCTTTTAGAAAACACATCCTCTTTTCGTTAACGGTATTGAAGAGCATCAATTTTTTTGTTTACTTGGTCTTTATCTTTTGACTTATCTTACTTGCGCTCATTCCAAGGACTTCTCGATGATATCCCGAGACAGAGGATTTAGAGAAATAAGAATGGGGCAACACCCCATATTCTTTGTCTCATATCCTGTTGGACGCTCTTGTATTATAACCTCATGTAATACTTTGTTGAAGAAAAGTGTATGGAAGAGGTCTAGAACAACTTGTTGACTATTTCAGGGATAGGTTTACCTTTCTGTGTTTTGGTCTGAGGTGTCAGAAATTTCTGAAGTACATCCTAGAAAGGTTTCTGTATGTCAGGTGTGAACAATAATGCTCTTATCTACTTGTTAAGTCAAAGTTCATCTCACTGGGTACCACGCCATCCTAGTTTTCTATACCTTGATGCATCGTACCACGTGTGTTATCAAACATAAGAAAATTTGGCCCTTTGAAAATCCCAATTCCTCGGCAAGTCATCATCATCATCATTATTTGCATTTGCATCATCTTGTGTCTTGTTGAAATGACTTCTTCTTTTCTTACTAACTACACTAACAAGGTACTATGACAGTTAATCATCATCACCATCACCGTCATCGATCCTGCATCCACAAATCATTAGCATGTTGCATAAACATATCATATAGGAAACACACACATTGCATTTTTTATCATCATATAAACATGTTATCATAAACATTCTTCATAGATAGGTGCATCCATGTCATTACATTTCACCCATTACATTGCATCTCATGGCATTATATCAATCATCGCATAAACATTCATTTGCATTTCATAACCATTTCATATTACCATCTATCATATAAATCATCGCATAACATCTACAGAAGCATTTCATAATCATTTTTCGCATAATCAATAGGTATATAAGCATTTAATTCATTAGGCACGCATACTTGCATAACATCATGACATCATCTCACCACTTTACGCATCAACATATCACTTTGCATTAGCATATCATTGCATCACATACATCATCATTTATTACATTAAGGATAATAACATTTGTTATTCTAAGCATATCATAAAACCATCTCATTATGCATTAACACCATTTCATTTGCATCATATTATGACCATCTCATTTCATGTTTCATCATCCATATTATCTCATAAATAACATCATAAGACATTCATTGCATAAATCATTCCACATAGGCATAGACGTATAAAATTCATTACAAACAATTCATATATGCATCCATTCATTAACATTTCATAAGTAAAATTTACATATCATTTCACATGTGCACAATGGATCATATCATTTTACATATCAAACCATCGCATTTACATTATCATATTGAACCATTGCATTGGCATTATCATAAATAGATCATCACATTTGCATATCATAGGTTAACATAATATAGATCTGTTAGGAATAATCATAACGCATGTATCATCACCAAAAATAAATGCATCCATAAAGACATCACTGCAAAGCATATAGAAATAAACCATCCATGCATAAAGGAGAACACAGTACATCACATCAAAATCATAATCAACTCATATATATATTATCAATAATGTCACTGTCATAGTACAAAGAATAAATCGGATCACTGTACATATATGTCAATCGGTACAAAACGCCCATCGGGCTATCAAAAATGAGTCCATAAGGCATAAAAAAGTATCATAATATCTCGATCAAGCTTGATCTCTGTGAATTTTTCCCTCGCCCCTATCACCATGACCCTTTGGTGGTCTATAGCTAGCTCACTCTGAATACTCTGCGACCCACTCTACTTTGGGCACGGTATCATGATAAGCTCGTTGTTAATACTCTACCTCTCGAATAGCATCCTTGTAGGATCACACTGACACTGTACCCTGGGAGGAGGAGGCTGTCATACTCTCTATCTGCTGTTGCGGCCTAGCTCAGTGGCTGCCTATAGCTCTGCAGCCTGTCTCTACTGCACGGCCTAATCCCTCTCGGCCCTGAGCTGCTCTCTCTCAGCCCTCACTTGATCTCTCTCTTCTATCACCATCTGAACCTGGGCCTGCAGCTACACAATCAAGGTGTCCCATGCATCTACCTGTCCTGCCGACTGTACCCATGGCTGCACGTGGGGCTGATCCTCACCCTCGACTTGTGGTGGTGGAACTGGTGGTGCCTACTGCTGATCCTGCATATGAACATCCCCCTGCCTCCGGGTTGGACCGGGCATGAACGCTGATCTTGTCGGTCCCGCCCCATCCCCGCCTGTGGGGACTCTCTCTGCATTTGCATCCTCTCCGGAATGTCAACCAAAGCGGAGGCTCAAACTAGTCTCTAGAGGGCTTGGTGGAAGCGATTCGTTTAGTTCTAATCGTAGCTTCCATGGTCGAAGCACAAATAAGCCGTGGTGGGGCCGCCAACCGCCTGGTGGTGGAATACTACGTCCGACACTTCCAGTTGCTGCGTTATGCAGCAAAGACGACTCGCTATGTCGTCACACGCCAACTCGGTGGTTTCCTTCAACCAACCGCATTACGGCGTAGGTAACTTTTGATCATCAGTTCCCACCGCAGATGTACCGTCCCGCGGCAATAAAAGAGTTGATCGCATCGCTGCCCATCCAGTTCCACAAAGGCGGATGCCATGGAAATCGCATCTCGCCTAAGACCCAGCCCGCAGGGGATCCCACAAGCTCAGTGTGTAGCGACACACCGCCAGATTGTGCCATGAGGGCATCATCTGCCCCCATCGGAACTAGAATGACACATGGACATAGCACATAAATGTGCTCCCATGCCCAAACGTGAAGTAAAGTCACCCCAGCCCTAGCGCTCTATCGTCCATGTATACGTACTCATGGAGGTCTCTGTAAAGCGAAGCCAGAAGAACAGGCCCCATGCAAAGCGAACCGGCCTATCTTAGACCATCCGCTCCCAGCAATACCCCCAGCCGGGACTGAAATATCACCCTCATCGATCTGGGGCAACAAGATGCGAAATGATGGCTGCAACTGTCCAGCGATAGGGAGGTGCTATGACCCTGTATCGCTCTAGCTCTATCTGCCCCTCGCAATAGATGATGTCCCGTGTGGCGAGGACTCTGACGCAGGCCTCGCATCCCTCGTCCATATCAAAGATCGCTTGTCGGCCATGAATAGGCAATCGTAGAATGTGCCAAACGTCCTCTAGAGTGACGGTGGCCTCACCAGTGGGGAGATGAAATGACGTCTTGTTGTGCCACCTCTCAGCCAGTGCTAATAACATCCCTAGGTGGCTACACACGGGCGCTGCATACGCAATGTGCCACAATCTCGCAACTCCCAGTCGATCCTGGTCCCTGTCGCTCAGGTCCCATAAGACGCTAGCCAAATCTCGCGACCGGTGCTCCCGAGAGTAGAGCTTCCTCGCCGCATCCTGCATCAAGGAAGGTCAGCGTGTTATAAATTTTAAAAAATTTATGACCGAACGCTCCAGAAGCGTCCCCAGTGGCATAGTTTGTGATGGAATTGCAGTTTGATTTTACTCAAACTCCAATGCTCGAGCCCAAAAAGAGCCAAATGGCGCCGCCGCGGTGCACTTTCCCTTCCAGCGTCGCAGTTTCCGTGAAATGGGCGACGCTGCGGCGCACTTTATCAAACTGACCCGCCAAGCCCAAGCCCAGCGTCGAAGTTTGTAAACTCTGAACTGCACCACTGCAACGTAGTTTGAATGCCAAGCGGCGCTATATAGCACCGCCGGAGGTGAGCCAATACTTTAAAGCAGTAATTAAAGCATTAAACGAAATGACGAAGCTTGGGTAAGGGTCACATACCGGTGCCCCGATGCCAGGTGGTCGCTAGTATGTCCGAACTCGATCAGTGATGTGCAGGGGAAGTTGTCATTGCACTATATCGCTGGAGAGTCAGAGCTCAAATCTCAAGGTTGCTAGCGGAGGTGTGTAAAAGTGACTTGAAAGTGACCCCTCAGGCCCCTTTTAAGCCTAAAAAATTAGGGTTTTTTCACCCTGTTTGGCTGTCCTGCTAGGGTTTTGGACCCCCGAACCTGTTTTCGTCTGGTTGAGGCTTTTTTTTATTGTTTTATTACATTTAGACATGTTTTTGGCCTCCCTGAACCCTTTCGGACCTTTTGGATACTTTGTCATCTTTTTTTGCAAGATCACCCAAAAAATTAAAATTTGTGTCTGATCTCTTGAGGGAGCATTATAATGGCATGTTTTCTCTCGCCATGCAGCAATGGGGCAAGTTTTTAAATATCAAAAAAATTTGGCTTTGATCAAGATCATTTATTCTTTGAACCAACGCAACAAGTGCATTTTAAAGAGGGGCAAAATGTAGACACGTAAAATATATTGATTGACATTATGCATCTGATCCTGACTTACTAACATCATTTCTTTGGAATCATCCCTTGGTCTAACCATTTAATCAAGTCTCCTTATCTGATTAAATTCATCAACTTTCATCCCTTAATCAAATAAATCATTTTATCTAATCAATAATCTCTTTTGTTAATTAAATCAATCCATCTGATCTAATTATCCCTATTTAATTAAATAATCAATTTATTTGATTAAATCTCTAAATTTTGTCCATTAAATTAAATAAATTAAAACCTTATTTGATTTAATCTAACACCATCTCTTTTAATTAGATAAATCAAAACCCTTATTTAATTAGCCTCTTATCATATTCCTCTCTTATTTGATTTAAATAAATCCATAAATTTGAGTCAAATAGGTCATATCATCTAACCTCTCTCATTAAATTAATTAACCCTTGATTAATTTAATCTCATCTCATGTCCATCCTCTAGATAATGCAAGTTGCACATGAAAATAGATTTAATTCATTTATTAAATCTCTATTTTCCTCACAAGGCATCTTTTGGAATATTCTCTCAATTTGAATTCAAAAATTTAAGTCAACATGTACATCCAACAAGGCAATAACTTCATCTTACATGTCCTTTGCCTTGAGCAAGTGGCATTTATTGCATTTTCCCTTCCCTCTTGCATGTCATTTCAACAAATTTAAAATTCAAAATTATGCATTTATTGGCACAAACCCCAAATCTTGCACATCCTTCCTCCATTCATAGCTTGACAAGTGGCATCTTGCCATTGGATGAATGTTAGTACCACATTGCTCAAATTTGGACATTCATCGATCTTGGAATTCTATAAATAAAGAGCTCATATCCTCATTTCATCATCCACAATTTAGGCAAAGTTACCATGCTCAAATTTCATCCATTATCATTGAGTCATAGCTAGGTTTTTTGCAAATTTTGGCTTGGAGCTCTCATCTTTCACCATCAAAGTGGATCAATCATCTTCAACATATCAAGTTTGCATCGTAGGAATTGGGAAAGGGCCAATTTTCACATCAAATTGGCACCAATTCCCCCATGGGATCATGAGTTTGCACATCTAATTAGGATTTAATCTTTGTTTTATCATTTTTATTGTGTTTTTTGTTATTTTCTTTCCTAGTTTGAATTTGTAAATGGATTTCATGGGGAATCCTTATTTTGGCTTGCAATCACTTGTCTAACTCATTTATTCTTGTTGTCTTGCAGGTACCAAGGTTGGGGTTCGTACAGGATGCTTACAATGAGAAGATGAGTGCTATTGAGAAAACTATAGATTATAAAACCTGTACTAAGGATTTGTTGTTATGATTTTTGACATCTTATGAGATGAGGAATCTGAATCTAAGGAATGGATGTAAATTAGAGACTACTTTTAAAGCTACAAAAGTTGAAGATCCGAATGAAGAAAAATTTGATTAAATAGAGGCTAACTTTGTAAGAAGAATGAGGAAAGGCTCTGGAAAGTATGAAGGTAAGTTTCCCTTTAAGTGCTTTAGTTGTGGAGAAATATGTCATTATGTTGCATAGTGTCCGAAAAGAGCTAAAAGAAATAAACATTGATATGAGAAAGAAAAGAAGGAAAGAAGATTAAGAGAGCTTACTATGTGAATGAGAATGCTAGTATGTCTGATGAGGATTCAAAATATGAAGATCTTGATGAAAATGAATGCTTTTTCTTGGCGATTAAGGATGAACCTACTTCTACTAATTATGAAAAATAGGTAAAAGAAAGCCCTCTGGAGAAGGAGAAAAATGAAGGTACGGTTTATCTCTACCCTACATGCTAAACAAGAGAAGAATTATTTAGTAGTTGGAAATGCTTGTTCACATCACATGATTGGTGATAAAATTAATTTTGTTAAGCTTGAAAAATATGGTGGAGGTTTGGTTATGTTTGGAGATGATATTGGTGCTAAAATCTATGGGATAGGTTCAATGTGTTTTGATGGCAAGCATCATAGTGACGGTGCCTACTATGTTAAGGGTTTAAAGAACAATCTATTGAGTGTTGGTTAGATGTGTAGAAAAGGATATGATCTTGTGTTTAAGGATGAGAGATGTGAGATCTGAAAAGGATCTGGAACATTGATTGCTACAGGAAAAAAATATGAAGGGAATATCTATCAACTTAAGGGTGTTTATGGATGATGTTTTATGACTCAGATTAATGGTGTTGATCTTGTGTTTAAGGATATGTGAGATCTGAAAAGGATCCAGAACATTGATTGCTACAAGAAAGAAATATGAAGGGGATATCTATCAACTTAAGGGTGTTGATGGATGATGTTTTATGACTCATATTTATTGGAAATAAGTTGTTCATACTGCTATTTATGTATTCAATCGATTTCAAGTAAGAGAAAATAGTACAAAGACTCCATGTGTGCTATGGCATGGAAGAATTCCTTCTATTAAATGTTTCAAGGTATTCGGAAGAAAATGTTATATTAGAAGAGATGAAGAAACTTTGGATAAGTTTGATGCAAGAAGTGATGAAGGAACTTTTCTTGGATATTCTACTAATAGCAAGGCATACATATGATTCAATAAAATATTGAGAAAGATTGTAGAGAGTTCTAATGCCAAGGTTGATAAGACAATGAAAAATGCTATTGACATTGATGGTTATGTATCTAATGAGCCTAATTGTGTAAGAATAGAAGAGATTGTGGAAGAACAAGAAAAAGATGAGCAAGGGAAGTAGGATGAACATAATGAAATAGAAGAATATGCTCTGGTGATGTCTCCTAAGACACTAAGATATGTACAAAAGAATCATTCAGAAAGTTAGATTATTAGAGACAAAACAAAAGGTGTGTTAACTAGAAGCAGAGTTGTTGTTGAAGTGAATCTATGTGTACTTTCTAATATTGAACTGGAAACTATAAGTGAAGCTTGTAAAGATGAACATTGGAAGGAAGCAATGAAAGAACTTATGCATATTGATAAGAATCAAACTTGGGAATTGGTCCCAATACTGTTGGATAAAAACATCATTGGATTGAAGTGGGTATTCAGAAATAAGTTGAATGAGAATGGAAAATTTGTTAGAAACAAAGAGAGGCTTGTGTGTGAAGGTTACTCACAAGTAGAAGGAATAGATTTTCAAGAAACTTTTTCTCTGGTAGCAAGAATGGAAGCTATAAGGATGTTCTTGGAATTTTTTTCTCATAAATACTTTAAAGTCTATCAGATGGATGCCAAGTCAACATTTTTGAATGGTGAGCTAGAAGAAGAAGTTTATATAGAACAAATAGAAGGATTTCAGTTAACAAATCAACCAGATATGGTGTGCAGATTGAAGAAAGATTTATATGGGTGCAAGAAAGCTCCTAAAGCTTGGTATGTGAGGTTAGACAAGTATTTGATTCAACAAAGTTTTAACAAAGGTATGGAATAGTAATCTATATTTTAAGATTGAAAATGATAGAATCTTGATTGTATTAGTGTATGTTGATGACATTATCTTTGGAGGAAATGAAAATATGTGCAAGAGGTTTGTGGAAGAGATGTAGAAAGAATTTGAAATGTCTATGTTTGGGGAGATGAATTTCTTTCTTGGGATACAGATTAATCAAACAAAGAAAGGAATTTTCATTTCACAGTCTAAGTATGTGAGAGAGATGTTGAAGAATTTTGGGATGGATGGTTCCAAACCAGTAAGTACTCCTATGCTGACTGGTTCCAAATTGGGTAAAGATGATGATTCACCTAAGGCTGATCAGAGCAAGTATAGATCTATGATTGGTGGAATATTGTATTTGACTGCTACTAGACTGGATATCATGCATGTTGTATATCTTGTGGCTAGATTTCAAGAAGATCCTAAGGAAACTCATGTTGTTGTTGTTAAAATAATTTTTAGATATTTGAATGGCACTTTGAATTATGGATTGTGATATCCTAAAGATACTGAATTTACACTTAGTGCCTATATAGATGCAGATTGGGCTAGATGTGTAGATGACAGAAAAATACAAGTGGTGGTGCATTCTTTCTTGGATGCAGACTGGTGGCATGGTCAAATAAAAATAAATATTCAGTCTCCTTGTCTACTATTGAAGATGAGTATATTGTTGTTGCATCTTGTTGTACAAAAGTTCTATGGATGAAACAGAAATTGAAAGATATCACAGTGGTATATGATGATCCCATTTCCATTTTCTATGATAATACAAGTGCAATTAACATTTCAAAGAATCCAATGATGCACTTGAGGATGAAGCATATATCTATCAAATATCATTTCTTGAGAGAGAAGGTCATGGAGAATGAAGTATGTCTTGAGTATGTTTCAACAAAGGATTAGATTGCTGATATTTTCACAAAGCCTCTTCCTAAAGATACTTTTGAGTATCTCTAGGAGAAGTTAGGGGTTATTTCCCCTCCTTTATTGAACTACATGCATATGGAGATGCAACATTCTAGTGGATCTATGGATCTATCTTTCTTTTGGGCTGATTGATCGATTCTACAAAAGGATATAAAAGTCATGAAAATCCTAACCTGAGAATTGGACATTTCAGAAGGTGACTAACATCTTATTATGGTCATTCATTTACATTGTCAAACCAGGGAACGTATACTTGAAATGGAGCGGCACTGTATGTGCACTAAGAACCAGTTTTAGTCACAATTTACCAGAAATAAATGCTTTGAAGGAATTCTACTTATGCTGCAGGAATGTAATGTAAAGTCTTCTTAACTTAAGCATAACTTAATCAAAACATAAATCATGACAACTATTACTAAGGAACAAACTATGAACTGGTCTTATGCTGCAGGAACAAACACAGGGATGGATTCTCGATGCTGCAGGAACAATATAAGACTGAGTTTGCACTGAAACCTCCAACAATAAAATCTAACTTATAATCAATAGGAGATAAATAACTAACTAACTACATATACTCACTAAGTGGGGCCCCTTAGCAAGCATCAACTAGTTTATGCAAGAATTGAACTCAAAACTTCATCAGCTTTTATTCATAAACTTGGAATCATATACATTGATTGCTCTGCTTATAAGAAAACTAACAAAAAACACTATTTCTCATTATAATACTAACTTTAACACACTTTGTTGCTCACTCACGTAGGAGGAGAACTTATTTATACCAAAAAAGAAACTAACTACCTACCTCTAACAGAGAAAGACGTGGACATAAATGCATCATGAAACCGGGGAACAAACTTCTCATAAATTAAGGCATATTTGTTCAACATGATTCAAAGAGAATTTAGTATTCCACTCTTCCTAGATTAATGATCATTTAGATTTCCTCCCAACGACCTGGTCAGAGAGTCTTTGCTGGAACAACTTCCTCGATGTCGTGCTAGAAATGGACTTTACTGCAAGGCCGAGATCTATTGTGCTTTGACTTGTTCATGCTTCCTTCAACAACCTGCGATGCACATGGCGACAGAAGCAAAAGAAAGCATGCATGGAAAATAACACGATACACATTCATTAATCACATATTAAATCCATTTCAGTATCCAAAAACCACATGCATTATATCAGTCATTCGGGAGGTCAAATAGGGTAATTAATATAGACACATAGAGATGTTAAGCTGCAGGAATATAAGAATGTATTGCTACAGGATACTACCCGAATTTAGATTAAAAGCCTTTAACCAAATAGTTAAAAAAACTATCAGCAATAAGAGTAAGGGTATTAAAAATACATCATAGTATTCAAATTATGAGCATATTTCAAGCTCATCATTTCCCCCCTACTTATCCTAATGATGGTCCTCCAGCATTAAGCTTTCTAGTTGTTTCTCTTAAATCAGTAGGAGTAGTATGGCCTTGTAATGAAGTTTTGAATTTGTAGTAGAAGCCTCTAAAACTTTTCCATCTCTCATACCTACGGGTTTTTGTATCCTCATTAACATCTGTAGCCCAATAAGGGTAAAGTGGCCACATCAAAACTGGAGGTCGAAATTTTAATGGTAACCATAACTCAAACCTTCTCTGGAGACCAAGCTGCATATACTTCTTTGTCCTTCTGATGGCTACCTTAAAGTTCAGAGGGCTATGAGGCTCAGATTTCCTTAGACCAACAGTCAGTTTTTCCCATCTTGTTTCAATTCTGGAAGATGAAAGCTTCCAAAACATATATGGTTGGTCTTTGAACTCATCATACACCTGCTTCCTGATATCAAATATTTTCAATCTTTATGTCTGATCATTGAATCCATACACAATAGTAAGCCAATTTCTCATAATTGTATGGGGAGCTGAGCTTTCAGGTCACAGTGGAATAGGTTCATTCATTTCAGCCTCTTCATAAGCCTCTAATTGTCTTCCATAGTTAGTTTCATTGGCCGCCCAAGACATGAGTGACCTCATATGAATGTCACCAATGTAGAGAAGTGGATTCCACTCTGTTTCAAAGGGAATTATAAAACCATGCAAATAAAACTCACATAACGAATTTTTTAGCCAACTAGGTGCTACCTGATATGCATCATAAAATTCCTTAGCTGTATGAATGACAGGGTCTAAATTTCTTGAAATTCTCATCAATTGGAACAAAGAAATTGCTCTTTAAGGCACATAGTATATACCCTAGGTGGTGGTCTACATTCCATAATTTTACCAGTTATCTTCATCATTTCATCCATTTTCTCTTTCATTTCTTGAATTTCCTATTTTTTTCTTTCAATTTCTATTTTCAATTTCTTCTTTTCTTCTTCCCAAAGACTTTGTTGAATTTCAGTTTTAGCTAAATGGTAGAAACTCAAAGTTTGAAATGTAATAGGCCTCCATGTAATCCTAAGATGTTCCAAATATTCAATCAACAATGTCCTTTTATAAACAACCAATGCTCGACAAGTTTCAGTGGGTAATGGGGTTTCATTGGACACTTCAGATTGTTCAAGCTATTCTTCCTCTTGCTGCAGGATGGAATCCTGTTGCTACGCAGGAGGAGATTATGTTTCTTCTGAAACTTGCCTAGCTACTTCAACCAAGTCATCAAGACTTGGCATCCCCCTTTCATTACCACTACCATGTTGTGCTTCCTCAACTTCCACTATCTCAGTTTGCACTTCCCCAGGAATAACAAATGGACTCTGTGGAACATTCTCAGATACATTCTGAGAAACATCATGACTGAATTCTTCAGATTCCTCATAAATTACTATAATTTTAGGTTGAACGGAGGTTGAGGTAACTTTACGTTGTTTCCTTGATGAAGCTCTTTTTGGTAATGTTTCTAGCGTAACAGCTGCATGAGACACTTTCGTGGCTTTCCTCTTTCTAACTTGTCTAGAGGATTCAAACTAAGTAAGAGAAGATGATAGTGAAACTGCAGTGGAAACAGGCGTTGCTGTAGGAGAAACTGCTATAGGGGAAGATGCTGCAGGAAAGAGTGGAGTAGAACATTTTTGCTTTTGAACATGAGGGTCAGATTCTGGGGTTTGTTCTGCCCTAGATGACTCTCCTACCTTCCTTTTCCCTTTTTCTTTTCTACCAGTAGACCTGGTTTGTACTTGGGTAGAGGGATTTGGTGTGGAGGCTATAGGACTAAGTGTTGCAGGAGCAGATGATTCTTGCTCAGCTTCCCTACTTGTAGATTCTACTCTATTTTTCTTTTTCTTGTGTTGTGTAGGGAGTGCTCTAGGAGGCTCTAGAGGTTGCAGACCCTTTTGGGCAACAAATTCTTGCCAAAAAATGGGTGATACATCCCTCAGGGAATGCTCAATCAAGAATTTAATGAGGGCATGATGGGCGATAGAATTGTCCCTACCCCTCTGGGTTTAATGGGCACAATGTTTCACAAGGTTTAACAAAAAAATTGGAACATTGATAGCTAAACCATGCCTCATATGACTCAATAGTTTAAAATGATAGGAATCCAAATAGGAAAAACGTCCTTCACAAGTCAAGTACTTGATTATGATGGTGGCATATTCTGAGTATGGAGGAGGCAGTGACACTCGTTTGCATCCTTGTTTGGAAACCTCCAAGGGTCCATCTGTTGGTATTGTGAATTCTGCCCTAGCAAAGACAGCATCTCTCCCTGAAAAAAAAAATTCTCCTACCACCGGAAGCTCGATTACTTCTGCAATCCGCTCTTCTGTAACAGCTACTATCAAACCCCACACTATAGCTTCTCCCTCAGAAAGAGTTCTCAAAAACTCACCTACAACTTCCTCATTAAAGGAATCTATCCTCAGAAAATAATTCATCCAACCGCAATTGTTGAATGCCTAAACCGCTTGAGGATTTTGCATCAAGGGTTCATGAGTTGCAAGCTCATGTCTTACTAACTAGCCACCCATATTCACAAATTATTCCTGCTGAGATTCCTGAAACTCAAACTTCTTCTGAAAATTCAAAAAACTTCCTCTACCTTGCCATCACTTTTCTTTACTTTTCCAAGAATGACACAAAGGATAATTGCATGAAATGATTGTTAAAAACTACTCAAATCAAGCAGTTAATTGTTGTTTAGGATGAAAACACACAGTCATATTTGGTAAGTACAAGAAAATAAAAATATCTTAACAGTTGTGACAGTGGCATAAGAAAAATTTGAAATGGATTATCCCTGCCCCCTACTAAAAATTTGACATGTGTCCACACATGTGCGAAAGGATAGGTGAAGAATAGGCAATGATGACTAATATGTACATAGCAATTAATGAATAAATGAAATAAATAAACGATGTGACAATAAAAGATATCACGTACCTTGTAATAAGTGCTCGTACATGCTGGGAAAGATCACAGCTCAGCATGAAATGACGGCTGGGATTGAAACCATAAATGAGGGCGGTACGGTAGGATGGATGACATGGATGGGTGACATGGAAGAAGAAGGAATGAATGGTGGTAATGGATGAAAAACAGAGAAAGTGGCTTCCTTAAAAAAGAAACCTTTATTATGGGCATGCAACATAGAATTTTAAAGAGATGCTGCAAGAGAAAGGTCGAAGCCTTTTGCTGCAGGAATATTAGTGGCTGCATTTGAAACAAACTGCTTCATAAATTCTTCTTTGGACGCTGGCTTATGATACAACCTAAGACGGTGTCCATTAACCAGTAGCTTGAATCGGACAGGATCTATTGTAGCTAACTGAACTGAACCATTATCAAACTCATTTTCTATTTTATAAGGACCAAGCCATCTTGTGGTGAGTTTATCTTGATTTTCCTTGTACCTAGAGTCATAGAGCAGCACCCAATCACTGGTAGAGAATTGCTTAGTTTTGATATGGTGATCATGCCATTTTTTTCTTTGCTGCTGGATAGCTTCAGTATGATGTAGGGCAGCTTTCCTTATCTCATCCGATGCATTTAGCTACAGGAGGCATTCCTTTTGGGCTTCTGAAATATCAATGTTAAGTTGGAGAGCAGTCCTTAAGGTCTTATGCTCAAACTCTATTGGCAACATGGCAGTTTTTCCATATAGTAACTCAAAAGGAGTAAACCCTGTAGTTGTTTTCCATGTTTTCCTATAGGCCTAGACTGCTTCAAGAAGGTGAATGCTCCAATCCTTCTTGTGTAATTGTATTGTCTTAGTAAGGATTGCCTCAATTTCTCTGTTGGTAACCTCTGCCTGACCATTGGCTTGAGGGTGATAGGGGCTAGACTTTTTGTGCCTAATCTTGTAATCATTCATCAATGTAGTAATTAAGTTTGATGTAAACTAAGCTCCTTGATCAGTAACAAGTTCCCTTGGGACTCCAAACTGAGTAAAAATTTTCTCATACAGGAACTCAGCAACTTTATTGTCACGAGCATGTATCATTGCTTTCAATTCCACCCACTTGGTTACATAATCAGTGCAAACAAAAATGTATGATTTCCTATTGGATGGAGGATCAATAGGCCCAACAAAATCCATGCCCCACTTTTCAAAGGGATTGAATACCACTTGAGGATACAGGGGCATTTCATCAGACCTTGTTGGTCTCCCCATGCGTTGACATCTGTCAGATTTTTTAGTGTAGGCTGCAGCATCTTTGTGTAGTGTGGGCCAATAGTATCCTGTAGCAAGCACTTTCATAGATGTTCTCTTGAATGCAAAGTGCCCACCACATGGCTCATCATGACAGGCATACAAAATTTCATAGGTCTCATCTTCCCTAACACACCTTCTCATGACTTGGTCAGGTCCTATGTAAAATAAACAATCTGCAATCCATGGAAAGTTAAAACTTTTCTCTACTAACAATTGTCTTTCCTTTGGTGAGAAGTGGGTTGCAATCTTGTTGGCTACTAAATAATTTGCAATATCTGCATACCATGAAGTTCGAGCAGCAATAGAAAATAGATGTTCATTGGGAAAGCTATCATCAATTACCTCAAGGGTGGCAGGTGTAGTTGTTTGAAGTCTTGATAAGAAATCAGCCACCACATTAGCCCGGCCTAGTTTATCAATAACTGTGATATCAAATTCCTGCAACAATAGGAGCCATCTTGCTAATCTGCCAGATATGGCAGGCTTATTCATGAGGTACCTTATTGTTGCATGATCTATATGGACAAATATTTGGTAACCAGTGACATAATGTCAAAACTTGTTCAGGGCATACACGACTGCTAGTAATTCTCTCTGTGATAGTATAGTTTAATTCAGGGCCTTGAAGGTTTGCTAATAAAATATATGGCATGCTCTATGGAATTCTCTTTTTGTCCTAAAACTACCCCTATGGCATAATCAGAAGCATCTGTGTGTATATGAAAGGGCAGACTCCACTTCGGTCCTTGAAGAACAGGTGCCTGAGTAAGTAATTTCTTAAGTTGCAGGAAAGATTTGTCACAGGCCTTAGTCTAGTTAAATTCAGAATCCTTAGTCAATAAAGTATATAATGGACTGGCTATTTTGCTAAAATATTTGATAAATATTCTATGATATCCAGCATGTCCTAGGAAGTTTCTAACATCTTTTTGTTTCATAGGTGTTTGAAAAGTTAGAATAACTTCTATTTTTGCAAGATCAACTTGAATTCCTTCTTGAGAGATATGATGGCCTAAAACAATTCCCTCTTGCATCATCATAAAGCACTTCTCACTATTCAAAGACAAATTTTTCTCCTTACATCTTTTCAACACTTTCTCCAAATTTTCTAATGCTTCTTCATAAGTAGTTCCATAAGTGGTGAAATCATCCATGTAGATCTCCATAGAATCATGAGAAATGTCAACAAAAATATTGATCACTGCCCTTTGAAATGTTACATGTGCATTACACAAGCCAAAAGGTAAGATAGAGTAGGAAAAAGTGCCCCATGGACTGGTAAAAGTTGTTTTGTCTTGATCCTCAGGGGCAATTCTAATTTGATTATACCCACTATATCCATCCAAAAAGGAGAAATACTTTTTACCAGACAATGAGTCTAACACTTGGTCAACAAATGGAAGTGGAAAGTGATCATTTTTAGTTGTTGTGTTCAGCTCCCTGTAGTCTACACAAACTCTCCATTTTTGACCTTTTTTAGGAACAATCACCAATGGAGATACCCATTGACTATCTGAAATGGGGTAGATAAAACCAACATCAAGCAATTTTTGGAGCTCTTTTTAACTATTTCCCTGAGTACTGGGTTTATCCTTCTTTGAAGCTAACTAATAGGTGAACAGCCTTCCTTAATGTAGATCCTATGAGTACAGAGTTGAGGATCTATTCCCTTCATATCCCCATAGTCCCATGTAAAAGCTCTGTGTTGATCTTGCAGCATTGTGACTAGGGAAATTTGTTGAGATTGAGACAGCTTATTATTGATGTTCAGACAGCGGCCTAGAGACACTTCTACTTGCTTGGTAAGATCATTCAAGGAGGCTGTTGATAAAGGTGGTGTTTGTATTTCATGTGGAAGAAAATTGTGATAAACTGCAGGAAATTCAGGTAGCAGGCTCTCAGAATTCAGTTGTAGGAAACACTGCTAAAAACAACTATCTGGAACAGATGGGCTACTCAGATCAGAGTTGGACTGCAAAATGTGTAAAAGCAAGCCATCCTCACTCTGAAGCTAGGAAAATAGATTAGTTTGTAGCATCATTAGCTGAGCCAATGAATTGACTTCTTCAGTTTCCTCTCCTAAATCTGGCCAAATTGGTTGAGACAAGTCTGGCTGAGGCTAGGCAGGTGGGTATAAAGTCAATTTCTTTCTTGACTGACCATCAGAAATTGTCATGTCTCCTGAACAACATCATATAAGAGCATCAGCTATGGCTAACCATGGTCTACCTAGGATGATAGGATATCCTCCCAAAGTTTCCTTAGTGAACAATATGGTGAAATCTGTTGGGTATTCCCAAGACTCAAGGATGACAATGGCATCTTCTACCACTCCATCAGGCATTACTGTGGAACTATCAGCAAGCTACAAGATGGTAGGTATAGACCGAATGGTTAGGATATTCAAATACTCCATAGTATGCTTGGTCATTACATTGATGGCTGCACCAAGGTCAATCAAAACATTCTTTACTATCTTTCCATTAATATTTATTTGTACCATAGGACTCCCAAGGTCAGTATATTTTGGAATGACTACCTTCCCTGACATAATATCTGCCAACTATCTTAGAACATGGATAGTTTGTGGATCCTTTTTCTTTCTTCCTGGTTTCTTTAAACAGGCCTCCTTAATGGTTTTTCCATAAATTGGGACATCTTTAATGGCTTGAAAAAGGGGAATTTGAATGTGTACATTCTTTAGCTGATCCAAAATATCAAAGGTAGGCTCTTCCATAGACTTGGATGTAGTAATTTGCAATCTCTGAGGAAAAGGTGGTTTGGGTTGATGTTGCAGGACAGGCTCCTTAGAGACAGTATTTGATACAGGTATATGTTATGCAGGATCAGTAGGTTGTTCAGAGGCAAAATCTAGAATCTCTGTAATTACAGGCGGTTGTGGAGCAAGGAGAGTGGTTCCAGACCTGAGATGGATATCATGAATATTTAGGGCATAAGCTGGATACTGATTGGCTTCTGCAAGATACATAGGTTGTTGTTGCTGCTGCTTATTATTAGGATTTGGCAATGGTTGAGCAGGCATAGGCATTTTTTTTGGAGGGCCAGTATTTGTTGCAGGTGTTGTAGGAGGTAGCATGAGGGTTGGAGGTTGTGGTTGCTGAAGCTGCAGGGATCCAGGGGATTGGCTCTGTCATTGCTGAGAACCTCTCCATTAAGGATTCTGCTGCCAATTACCTGGGGGTGGAATCCATTGTCCTTGTGGCTGCTGCCAACCTCCTTGAGGAGATTTCCATTGAGGACTCTGATAGTTAGGCCAGTGTGGTTGAGAAGTATTACAAGGTGGTGATGGGCCATATGTAGGTTGCTATTGGTTATTATAATTAGAATAAGGATTACCAAAAGTCAAAGGGTCTTGAGGCATACCTTGTCTTTGAGCCCATGGTCACCTTTGTGTAATGAAGAATACTTGGTCATCATCACCCTCTACTATCTTAAAATTAGTAGGTAATTGCTTAGCCTCCAGGTTAGCCACCATCTTACATCTGCAATCACGTTTCTTCTGTCTACAATGTGGACAGAACTCAGCCAAGATTGCTTCAGCTTCCTCATCTTCCGAGCTTGCATAGTATCCAACTGTGTATCCATGTTGTTTATGATATCCTACTTGAAATCAGACAGCAAATGTTTGATCCCCATTTGTGAAACTCCATCAGTAGAAGACTTTCCCACTGTGGCTTGATGACCTCTACCTTTCTTAACAATTGCTAGAGAGTAGTTGCGACATATTTTCTTGATATCATCCCAAGGCACTTGGGTTATATCCCCTCTTCCCATCAGGTCTAGGGCATCTATATAGGTGTCACTGATTCCCCTTAGAAAAAGTATATTTTGAGATTCTTCATTGAGAGTATGGTCTGAATTCTTTTTCAGGGAAAACAAGAATCTTGAGATATAGTCTTCTAGGCTTTCATCCTCCTTTTGTTGAATTCTGAATATATCATCACCCTTACTACCATTCTTACAATATTTCTTGTACTTCTCAAGAAATTTTGTTTGCATGGCTGCCCAACTATCAACAACACCCCTTCCCAAACTCATAAACCATCTAAGAGCTCCCTCCTTCAAAGTAGTAGGAAACAACTTCCAGTGCAGCTGAGCATCTGAGTGTAATCACTTAGCTACATGGCGGAGGATATCAGAAACAAACAAAATTTTATGAAGACCTGCTGTAACTAGTCTATAGAACTTGGGAAGTAATGAAGAAGGAATATTTTTAAGGTTATTATTATCTTGTTGAACAATGATGGGGAATTCAAAAGTAGGAGGTTGATTAGGTGGATTACACACC
>VDFB02100348.1:0-16345 GCA_007258455.2 Sequoia sempervirens | reverse complement strand
TCTAAAAATGCTTGGTTTCAATTCCTTTGAGGATCATAGATTAGATTTTGTACCTTCTGTCTGATTCTGCACTTCGCTCTGCTTTGCCTTAATACAAAAATCCTCTTCTACACAAGTGAAACTATGCCAAATCTCTCAAAAACCCTTCTAATATTCACAATAGACTTCTCACACTCACCTTCACTCATTTACAATGAATTAACGAATCTCTTATATATATCCGCTATCAAATATTTAGTCGCTTCATGTCGACTTCAGCAAAATAAAAATATTTTCTAGAAGTCGGCTCAATTCACATTTAATATTCTTTGCGTACCCATCAAAGTCATCCATGACATAGCTAGGACCCAAAAAAAAATCTTCAAGCATAGGATACCTTAATTAATTATAACTTGAATATCCGCGACATGCCATATTCACCAAGTCGGCCACTATGAGCTAATAAACAAAAAAGCATCCTACCGGATCTCCTAACTTATACACCGCTTAATGCAACATCATAAAACTTAACAGTAAGATAATATAGATACTTAAAAATCTTTCTCGAGATCCACAACTCAAAATGATAATCTGGTGAAGCATACAAATTGACATACTAACCAGATACCCTGTTCTTCATTCTCTCTTCTGATAATACTCTATTCTTTACTCTACCTTCCAGTATGATCAAATCCTAATCTGTAGACCGAAATAATGACTTAGGTTGCCATCAATGACAACACTAGAAGCCATATGCCAACATAGCTAGCCTTTAAGTGAATTGTGTTGTTTACCCCTTATAGGAATTGATCTGTGTTTTTCTATGTCATTCATTGAAATAGTCAAATGAAATGCTAAAAGGAACACCCTCCTAGGTCCCATAGAGCTTGAAGAGTAGTAGATTTCAATCTTCAACTAAATATTTTTAGCTTTACATTCACTTTAAGGGTCTTAAACATAAGATTTTTCTACTCCCTAGAGATTCCTTAGGTGTACTGGGAAAACACCAACATCAATCATGTCTAATAATTTAAGGGAGAGAAAAACATAGTGTGAAATTGTCAAGGGTGATAATTTTTGATGCTACAAAAACAACTTGTATCCTTCAGGGTGGGTGTAGGAAGATGGGGGGATAATTTTTGTCCACCCATATTTGATTTAAAAAAAAACATAATGCCATCATGCTACAATGTTCTCACATTATAACACGAGTGCGTTATGCCATGTTAAAAGAAAATAAAAAGCAATCTCATTTCATTTTTTGACTATGCTATTTCCTCCATCTGTGGCTTGCAAACCCTTCCCAAGTGCGCTCACATTATTGAGAGCTCAAAATTCATAGTTTCTTCATCAATTCTTCACCAGAATGCTGCCACGTTGACTGGGAGCTTAAAGGAGTAAGTTTTGTTTTTGAGAATTTGTTATTAAATAGGTAGATTTAACATGTTTTTGATGTTAATTTCTTTAATTTTTAGGAGTTGATAATCCACCTCCTTCTCCTCCTCAAATTCCTTCTTCACCTCATTCCCAAATACCTTTTGAACAACAACCCCAACAAACAATTCCAAAAATTCCTCAACATCCCCCTAGAACTCAACAAAATTTAATGGGGGAAATTGAAAATAATGAAAAAAAAATTAAGGAATTAATTGTAAGGTTGAAAGATCCTACAAGTTCAACCTTGCAAAGAACCATGCTTGCATAATCACTTGAATCTATGTTAACACATGTAGATTCAATTAGAAAGTAATTAAGTGGTTGGGCAGAGAAGAGACGAGAGTATAGAGAATATTATGTAGATAAACTATCCTAAAAACTAGTCAAAAATTACAAAATTTGACTTGTGTTCCCTTTTCACAAACCCACGAACAAATCAACCTCTACACCAGGTACAGGCAAGAGGTTCCCTATCCATTGGTGCAATCACCAAGGGATAAAGAAAAATTTATGGCAGAGGTGGTGGATGGTTTTTGACCATCCTCCATGCAACAATAATGAGGTCCCACAATACTTTTTGAGGAAACTCTACTACAAGTTTTTCCTCAATAAAGTTCCAAACTATTTTGATATGCGAGACTTCCAAGGTAGAGGTGGGGGGTCAGCACAAGATAGAACAGGGGCGTGTCTTGACCCACAGTGACTAGCCTATGAGCACATGGCTATCTCTTATGTTGTGTTCAAGAGAGTGTTGAGGTCGACACACTACAGTCCATTAGTTCCTTGACCCAAAGCATCATAGAGCATGCTAGTCTTGCAACATAACACGAGTCGGGGGAGACTTCGAGGAGTAAGGTTCCACCCTATATTTTTAGACTTGTGGGTCACCCTATGATTATGACCCCATATATAGTCAAAATACAAGTGCACAAGACACATCTATAGCTCAGTAGTTGGTGATGACAAATGCCATCCTAAATGAGGTTTTGGACCTTGATACTTGGGTAAACGTTAGCTAGTTCATTGATTTTTTATTTTTTTTTGAAATACAATATGAACTAATTTAGTTTAATGATTGTAATGAAATTTCAGGTTCACAACATTCATTTAGTTTTCAATGGTTCTCCACCTCTATATTACACTATGACATGTGCTATTGAGGTATGTAGCTAGTAAAAAACTATAAATATTACATGTGAATAGCATTGCTATATGAATGGTATTCTAATTTATGATTTTGGATGTTGAATAGGTTAATCTTGGAGATTTCACATCAACAACTCCCAGTGGAGGTGGAGTTCAAAGCTTCGCTTAGGTAATAAAATAAATATTTAACTAATGAATTGTACTTAATATATTTTTGTAGTTTATATTCATACCGTTGATTACATTGCATTTCACATCTTTCAAACTCAAATCATTACTTCATATTGCATAACTAATAACTAGGAGCATCTGCCAATTGCATTTGCTTGTCATGGAATTCCATGAGACCACATTTTATTGGGGATTTCTTTCAAACAATTCATTGCCTTGTCTATGCTATGGATACTTGGAAAAAATCTATCAAAGCATAATATTAAGCTATAGCATAGATAAGACAATGAGTTGTTTGAAAAAATTCCTCAAATAAATGTGGTCTCATGATGATGTCTTTGAGGAATTTTTTCAAATAGCTCATTGCCTTATCTATGATACCACATTTTCCATATATGTCTACCAAAGAATTTTATCAAAATAATTCACTTACTTGTTTCTATGGCTAAAGCCTAAAATAGGTGCTTTTAAACAAACTATGGATGATTGGAAAAAATCTATCAAAGCATAATAGTAATATGGTAGCATAGACAAGACAATAAGTTGTTTGAAAAAATGCCTCAAAGAAGTGCAGTCTCATGGTGATTTCCATCACCATTAGACCACACTTCTTTGATTAATTTTTCAAACAACTCACTATCTTATCTATGCTACCACATTTTCCATACATGTCTACCAAAGAATTTTATCAAACAGTTCACTTACTTGCTTCTATTGGCTAAAAGCTAAAATATGTGCTTTTGAACAAACTATGGATGCTTGGAAAAAATATATCAAGCCATAATAGTAAGTAATAGCATAGAAAACGCAATGAGCTGTTTGAAAAATGCATCAAAGAAATATGGTCTCATGATGATGGACATCACCATGAGACCACATTTCTTTGAGGAATTTTTTCAAACAACTCATTACCTTTTCTATGCTACCACATTTTCCATACATGTCTACCAAAGCATTTTATCAAACAACTCACTTCCTTGCAGCTATGGCTAAAAGCATAAAATAAGTGCTTTCGAACAAACTATAGATGCTTGAAAAAAATCTATCAAAGCATAATAGTAAACAATAGCATGGACAAGGCAATGAGTTGTTTGAAAAAATGCCTTAAAGAAATGTGGTCTCATGGTGATGGACATCACCATGAGACCACATTGCTTTGAGGAATTTTTTCAAACAACTCACTTCCTTGCCTCAAAGAAATTTAGTCTCATGAAATTTGATCTTACATTGTCTTTGTTGCATCTTAAAATCTTGAGTGTAACTATCCTCAATTTGTCATCGAAGGTCAAAATTTCTTAATTTCAAAAAAAAAAGTGGTCACTTAAGATCCCTTTTTGGCCTCCCATATTTTTGCGCTTACCCAAGGATATTTAGTTTTTTTGTGAGATGTAGGGTATTAGCAAGTTCATGTTTCTCCAACTATGTCACTTAGATAGTTTCTATTGTGAACTAATTGCAATCTATATTATTCAATTATTATTTATAAGTTCATCGTAGTTTAAATTGTCATATGAGATATTTTTTATATGTATTTGGTATTGTTGCTAACTTTATTTTATATAGAAGCGATGTATGAGATCATTATATAATGTGATTAAGAAAATTAATAGAATACAATAAGGATAATATTATTTTCACTACACTATTCAAGCATGGTAGAAATTGGGACTTGATATTATACTATTATAACATTCCATGAGACTGCATTTATTTGATATCATAACATTCCATGAGACTACATTTATTTGAGACATTTATTTAGGATTTAGGCTTTAGGCTTTAGGGATTAGGGTTTAGGGTTTATGGTTTATATTTTATGGTTTATGGTTTATGGTTTATGGTTTATGGTTTATGGTTTATGGTTTATGGATTATTTTTTAGGGTTTATAGTTTAGGGTTTATGGTTTATTCTTTAGGTCCAACCCCATCTCTCACACTCCCTCTCTCTCCCCCTCTCTCTCCCTCTCTCTCAGGTCTCTCCCTCCCAACCCATCTCTCCCTCAAGTCTCTCCATCCCACCCTAACTAGAGAACTCTCTCTCTTTCTCTCTCCCTCCCCCCCTCTCTCAAGTCTATCCATCCCTCCCTAAATAGAGAACTCTCTCTCTCTAAAGTATATCCCTCTTGTTAGCACTCAAAAATGTAGGTAAAATACCACAAGAGGTTGTCAATCTCTTGATATGTTTCAGGGTACCATACAAGGTTGAATGGTTTAGACCTTCTTCTTTTCAAGTGTTGCTAAACCTAGGTGGGTCTACCTATGTGAATGATGCAGGCTTGAACTATGTGATACTTTCCTAAAAAATCTATCCACAATGGCAATCTGATGTGGAGAGATGAAATCCTAATTTGGTATAGATTTTATAAGTAGTTTTAAAGTAAAGATTAATATCTTTAGTTAAAAGATGTAAAAAATGAAATGAATGAAATGAGATGTATGGGACTAGTGCCTATTGGGTATATGGATTCAACTAGAAATCAAAGTTAAGTGACTTATAACTAGCAATAATTCAAATTGTTTGGCACTTCTATGTTTATAACTTGTATAAACTAGCAGGGATGTAATTATCAGATTATTCTTTAATGATCCAAAATAATAATTATAAGTTGTGAATAATCAAGAGGATTTTAATCTTTACTTGAAAGACCCAATTAATTATGCCACATAGATACATCAAATGTGCATTGATAAATTGAAAATATGCTTGATATATCAATTTAAACAATAAAGAAATATTAAATATGGAGACAAACTAATAATATCTTCAGTTAACATAACAAACAATTGATACCAACACAGAGCCACTGAATCTGAGATTTTCCATTAACTCCTTCAAAATTTACAGGTACATATTGGTCCTTTCTAATGAAAACATCATTGAAAACTATCTATTGTATACTTCTTCTATTCGCTTATATATGTTTTTGACATTATGAAACATATAGAAATATATCAAAATCGTGAAAGGATACGTACTTTCAGAATTTTCTTTGTTTAACAATGATAATGAAACTAGAAATTAGGCTCTATTTAGCCATAAATGGACTTTTGACAAATGATCCAAGTAATCCTATCATTCATGTGTGTCAACATCTCCTAGCGCATTCCAGATTGCTATCTCCATTATCACCATCCTTTTGTTCTACTCACAAGCCTCATCTAGTGTTGAATTATTTCATGTGGTCATCTCCAGAATCACTTGTAGCATTGATTCAAATTCCTTAATCCACTTGTCCTTTTCTTTCATGTTTCCTTCTTCTTCAAATAGCACTGGTAATTCCTTCTTCATGGCATTGATAAGTCCCTGTTCATCCCCCTACAATTCTTCATGGAAGTCTTTGTGTTTTCTTACAAAAAGGTTAGTAGTATCAATAGCCACATTATCTAGAACATCTCTTATTTTTATTTCTTGGAACTTCTCCTAGATTCTCCCATCAATTATCTTATGCTCTTGCTCTGCAGCATAATTTTTTCAACGTGTTCCCAAAAGTCTACTCAACCAAGTTATCAAGCTAGCTTGCCTCTTTTTGATCACTATAGTAAGTGCATCATATTTACCCTGAGATTATGCATTTTATCCTTCCCACTGGTCCCTTGTATGAGACCTCTCACCATGAGTCAACTGCTAGTGGATCCTAGGGTAATTCCCATCATATATTTCAAGTGATCATTTTCTCTAAGTAATATTTCATTATTATCCTTGCACATTTCCTTCTCCTTAATCAACATTTGGATCTGGGCCTTATTCAACTTGGCAAAATTGATGCCAATCTTTTTCATAGTTATGGTATCAACTTCTCCAACATTTAATGTCATTACATTCCCTAAAGCTTTCTCAGTATCAATTACAATAGATTTATTGTGTGGTGGATACATGGCCCATATCATGAGTTATCCTTCATATGTATTATACATGGATCTTGCATATATCTTTGTTACCCCTTCAGGGTTGAGCTTATGTGTGGTATTATTATTCTTCAAGAAGCTATCAAAAAACAAAGCAAAATTTACATCTAACCCAGGGAAAATCATAGCACTTGCATCCTCTAAAAATTTTCTTCCCTTCTCAAGGGTCATATCTTCCATTTCTTCTCTACAATTAACTTTAAACTACTCAATAATTTCCCTTCATTATTTGGTGTTATATTTTCCACTGTCTCCCTTATTGATTTCCCCTTTTTCTTGTACAAAAAAGCTTTAAATTTTGGAGTTTTGGCAAACTCATCATCACCCACAAACGATTTGTATGCCATCTATTCTGTATCTACATCTGAACTATCTTTAGCATCTAGTTCCCTAGGAGGACATTTGTAATCTTGGGTTCTCAGCTTGGAAATTTTATCAACTGTGTTATGAGGCCTATCATCACAAGATATTTCTTCCCTAGAAGACAACAATTTTGTATTTGTAAATCTTCTGTTGTATTCATCAAAAACCTTTTTAGCTTCTTCTTCCATATTCCTGATAAGATCATCTTATTGATAGGGTATATGATCATACTCACCTAAGTTCATTTTATTCCTAGCAAAGTTGAAAAACCCTTTTGTGGTGGACCTCTCTTCATATTGCATTGCAAAAGTTTATTTAGAACCATATCATACCCATCCCTTAATAACACATTGAAATCACCAAAGCATAGTGTGTTGGGCATAAACACTTATTTTCCAAAAGAACTTAGGTTCATAACATCTCAATAATCCAATTGTCTAGAAATATCCAAATGAGCATCCTATCAGGCACCATTTTGGGTATAATAAAAGGTGCATCCTCAAATCCATATACTCTGATCATAGTTGCACCTTCTAAGCAATACCGGTCTTCCCAATTGTGATTAACTGGCCCATTGAAATCCTTGGGTCTAAGAAATCTTTTTATTTCATCAGACAATGAATATTCACAAGGATGGCTATGCAATATATACAGTGGTTTCACAAAATACTCTTCAAAATGTATAAAACAAGAATTGGAAAATCTACTGTAATAGATTATAGTCCAGAGCTGAACTAGTAATGATCTTCCTTCCATGTCCAATTGTGATATTCTTAACTTCTCAGATCACAACCTCAACTTTTGTCCATAGTAGAAAATTATATGCATAAGGATTGAATAATGCTTCAAATACAAAACAAGAGACCCATTTTTTATTTCCATTAATCTTGCATCAAGCCCTTTGAGCATATGTGAGGCATAATCAAAAGGTCTAGAATTATGGCATTAAACATCAGTTGCAACTACCATCACTACTAGATTTGACACCATTTTCTGATGGGCATTTGTCAGTCATTCGACAAATCTCTGTCGGAATAGCGACGCAATGGCAAAAATCTTTCCGTCACTATATTTTCATTGCAATGCCGACGACAAATTAAATGTCAAAATAATGGCGAAGAATTGTCAGTCGATGGCATCTTGAAATACCTCTGGATTTTGTCAGAATATCGACAAAAACTTTGTTTATCCACTGACGAATTACACCAGAAGTTCGTTGTTAGTTTGATGAAATGGGCAAGCAGTAGCGTGGAAACAACAGAGGAAGTTTGTCAAAATAGCGGCAAAATACTAAAGTAGTAGTGTCAAAAGAACACGAAAAGTTTGTTGAATGTGCGACGAAATAGTCAAGTAGTGGCGTCAGAACAACACCAAAAGTTTGTCTAGTTTGCTACAAAATTAGCAAGGACTAGCGTCGGAAGAACACCAAAAGTTTGTTGAAAGTGTGATGAAATGGGCAAGTAGTAGTGTCAAAAAAATGCCAAAAGTTCATCGACTTTGCGATGAAATTAGCAAGGATTAGCGTTGGAAGAACACCAAAAGTTCGTTGAAAGTACAACGAAATGGGCAAGTAGTAGCGTCAAAACGCCAAAAGTTCATTGGAAGGATGAAAAAATGGGTAGGGAGTTACGATGAAATCATCGTTGCAGCTATAGCAACTTTGTCGAGCCTTTCTATTGATTCATTGGTCGTTGTCATCGAAATTGCGACAAAGAAGCAAAATTTTTTAAAAAAAAAATCATGGAAATGTACCCATTAAGTAGATTGACGTATTGATCACATATAGATCGGTGATATTGGTTTGATAAGTTTCCAAACGATGCATTTTTTATATTGAAAAGTGCATTACCTTATTGAGCTTCTCTTTGTTTTGAGTATAGTTTAATATTCTCTACTTAACAAGGCCAACCACGTGACGGTGGAAGCTCATTTGGCCCTCAATTCACATCACTCTCAATTCCCTATACCCAATCATATAACATTAATCATTGATTCATCCATTAATAACATATAACATTCATTCATTCATCCATTAATAACATATAACATTCATTAATTAATATATTCACATTCATTCATTAACATATAATATTCATTCTTTAAGTTTTTACATATCATCAAAAATATGGTTGTCATGATATGATTACAATCACTTTTTGTTTCTTTTGAAAGCTAAGTATAAGCTGAAGTGGAGTAATCATTTTATAAATCAATATTTATCCTTTAGTTATTCTTCCTTCATTTCCAGGATCTTAATGTACACATAGTCATCTGCTCATGATGTGGATGCCACTTCAAAGGGGGATCTGCTGCAATAAGAAAGAAATGTTAAACTGATATGTTTTATTATTATTGTTACAAGTATTTCATTAATTAGAAGAACATAAGAGTGGTTCTCTTTACCTCATGGGTCCACATCATGTTCCCCGAACTTTATAGACTCATGCTCAACATGTTGAACACCCTAAATCTTGATCCTAGGCTGAAGCACTAAAGGTTACATTTAATTAATAAGCACCAATTGAAATTAAATATGTTTAAGAGAATATGAGGGGTGGTCCTTCTACTGGATGCCGGAGCCACATCATGTTCCTGATCTTATCTAGCCTGATCATGCTCAACACATTGATCATGCTCTACATGCTCTAAAGTTGAAATACTAAAGGTTACATTAATTAATAAACCAATTGCAATTAAATCTGTTTAAAAGAACTTTAAAATGGTCATCTTTACCTGATGGAGCCACATCATATTTTTGATCTTCTTCTAGCTCCTGACCATGCTCCAACATGTTGATCATGCTCTATATGCTCAAAGTACTGTGATGCACACCCCATGATCTCTTCATCCGCATGTTCCGCTTCCACCTCATCGTACTACATTCCAATGTCAGCAAAGTGATATATTATCATTGTTTGAATGTTTAAAACAAATAGGCATGTAATTACTTTATGGTGGAAATTAATACTGAATAGATTGCACAAGTATTCAATTTTAAATAAACTTTATTGAGTTTATTTACCTGCGTGTCGGATGTAATGGAAGATTGTGTTTGCCCAATCAAGACTCTTAGGTGATTCAAATTAATCTTATTAGCCTTAAGGTTTGAAGGTAAATCTTCAGTCCTCTCTTTCCTGAAACTCTGTTGAATTCAGAGCCCTAAATTTTTGCAGAAGATCATGAATTTTGCTTCTATGGTGTGATAAAACCAAAATTGTTTTCAAAATATTATAATTTGGATGCAATATTTCATGTATTGATACTTACAATTCATGTATAATTCTATATAACCAATTGAGCCAAGTTTGTGTTGCTCAGGCTTTTCTAGTCTTGCTCTTTTTTCCTTCGATGTGGCTCTAACATCCCATGAAAAGTTTGGAATACGTTAGATTAAGTGTAAAAAGAAAGAGTAATCAGTATATAATTACATTGTTGATAGTATCACACATAGTATACTAATTTTTTAAGAAAATTTAATGAAATTTCCATAGCATACAGACATTGAGAGCAAATAAAATACAGAGTTCAATCCATGAATTATATAAAATAGATTTTTGTTGGTTATATTCATATCACTGATTACATTGCACAAAACATACTACAACTGCATAAATATCAAATGGTGACAGTTGTTCATGCTACCACATTTTCATGGCTGCCCACTAAAAGCATTTTATCAAATGTACCACCGCTTTTGCTACTATGGCTAAAAGCTTTAAACAAATATGGATGCTGGAAAAATCTATCAAAGCATAATAGTAAGCAATAAAGATAGATTAAGGCAGTGAACTATTTCAAAAAATGTTCAAGAAATGTGGTCTCATGAGATTTTGGAATTCATGACAATCCTACAGTAACTGGTTTGTCATGGCATCTGCTATGGCATTCCAGAATTCCATGAGACCACATTTTTGAAGCATTTTTTCAAATAGTTCACTACCCTTTCTATGCTACCACATTTTTCATACTGCTATGGCTAAAAAGTAAAAACCTCAAATAGGTTCTTTCGAACAAGCTATGGATGCTTGGAAAAAATCTACCAAAGAATAATAGTAAGCAATAATATAGACAAGGCGGGTTGAATTGTTTGTAATGTTTGAAGATGTTCTCATCGGTGATGAACGCCATGATGTCCATAGCAATTTGTTTGTCATGCATTCATCATGGTATCCCATCACCATGAGACTACATTTCTTTGAGATAATTTTTCGCTAGCTTAATTACCTTGTCTATGTTATTGCATTTTATAAAGACAGTTCACTAAAGATTTTATCAAACAGCTCATTGCCTTGTTACTATGTATTAAAATTCTAAACAAGTGCTTTTAAACAAGCTATGGATGCTTGGAAAAAATCTATCAAAGCATAATAGTAAGCAATAGCATAGACAAGGTAGTGAACTGTTTCAAAAAATGCCTCAAAGAAATGTGGTCTCATGGTGATGGAATGCCATGACGATCCATAGAAATTTGCTTGTCATGGGATTCATTATGGCATTCCATCACCATGAGACCACATTTTTTTGAAGCATTTTTTTAAATAGTTCACTCCCTTTTCTATTCTAGTACTCACATTTTTCATATACATTGTCTACTAAAGCATTTTATCAAACAGCTCAACACCTTCATGCTATTAAAAAGTAAAACCACAAGGTGTTTTTCTTTGAACAAGCTATGGATGTTTAAAAAATATAACTAAAGCATAATAGTAAGCACAATAGATATAAAGACTCTGAGAAATGCCTAAAAGAAATGCGGCCTCATGAGATGCAATGCCATAGTAACCATAGCAATTTGTTGTCATGGCATCTGGCCATGGCATTCCATCACCATGAGATCATACTTTGAGACAATTTCAAGCAGCTCATACTAATTAGTTCATGCTAACGATTTTTCATACATGTCTACCAAAGCATTTTATCAAACAGTTCATTGCCTTGCTGCTATGGCTAAAAGCCTAGAATAGGTGCTTTCAAACAAGCTATGGATGCTTGGAAAAAATCTATCAAAGCATAATAGTAAGCAATAGCATAGACAAGGTAGTGAACTATTTCAAAAAATGCCTCAAAGAAATGTGGTCTCATGGTGATGGAAGCCATGACAATCCATAGAAATTTTCTTGTCATGGCATTTTTTATGGCATTCCATCACCATGAGACCACATTTTTTTAGCATTTTAAAAATAATAGTTCACTACCTTTTCTATACTACATTTTCATACATGTCTACTTCAAAGCATTTTATCAAACAGTTCAACACCTTCATGCTATGGCTAAAAAGTAAAAACCTCAAACAGGTGCTTTTGAACAAGCTATGGATGTTTGGAAAAAATCTTCTAAAGCATAATAGTAAGCAATAACATAGACAAGGCAGTGAATTGTGATGGAGCCTCAAATTTATATCTGGAATTTCTTTTATTATTGGCTAGTCTTGTTTATCCGAGTGGTGCCTAGGGTTGGAGTTATTACTTTGCTTTCAGAAACCCTTTGTTTTATGTCTTTGGTATGGGTCTATTCTATTGTTACTTTTTGGAGAAGGTTTTTAAAAAAGAAAACAACCTATGTCTCATTAACTCGTCTAAGGCCTAGCCTATTTTAATAAAATGATAAATATTTTATTGTTGGCATCCTTTTATTTACCAAAGTATGAGTCAGGTTTGTGCCTTATGTTTTTAAAATAACCTTATGTCATCGACCATCATTTCCCTAAGCCGCATCCCCTTCCTTGGGTTTTTTCTCCTAAGTAATGTTTAATATTTTGCAGGGGTTATTTGATGGCTGTTGATCTCCTTACAGATACATCCTAACCACTCCCCACCATATCGCGATCCCAACTTGAGCCATCATGATATCGCGGGTGAGCGCCATGTGTTCCAGGTTGCTGATGCCTGAAAAGCAAATAAAATGATTTAATAAATGCATCGGACTTTAGTGTGTTATCAAGTGGGTTACTAAATCGCCTGAGCGGTGCACATGTTTATAATCAATGGCAATGTTTTAATCTTGATGAAAAAGCTACTCAGCAAATAGTTCTTAAGACTATCCCTTGTTTTACTTGATCATGGTCACTGATGCAAAGATCAATGGTTGCCTACTATCGTGCAATCCCAACTTGAGCAATCGCGATATCGTGGGTGAGTGCCATGTGTATCTTCCTGGCGCTTCATATAATGGTGGGCCCTAGGGATGATGTGGAAGGCATTGTCAGCATTTTTAAGAAGGACCATTCGATGATCTGACTGAAACAAGAGATCAATGGTAGAGATTTAAATTTGCATCAAATATAATTGAAGGTGTTGGCGCGGTATGAAAGTAGGCTTTAATGGCGGATGAGACATCTATTAGCAATGTTCATAAATTTCAAGTGTTTAATTGTAGACTACTTTCACCACTAAGGCATTCAAGCATCTTCAAAGCAGTCTAGAGCCAGAGATAGAGCTTTCAAAAGCAATTTCGGCAAGAGTTTTATTTTCTACAAAACGTGAATTTCTTTGAGTTATTTTCTTCATCACTGTTCTATCTGAATGTATTTCTTGCGAAAAGAATTGTTGTGTTGATCAACATTTTTCTAAATTAATATTTTAGGGTTACTATTTCTCTTGAATTGTGGGAAATTGCAAATTCTACTGTGTTTTCATTTTGAGTAGCACTAGTCTGTTCACAATTTGATTTTCTGAGAAGCCCTAGTTGTTTAAAATGGCGCCAACAAAATAGAGGCATTCAAGCATTGACTACATGCAGAGGAATCTGTATGATGATTTCCTTGACCAATTTCCCCTATCAACAAACGACAAGAAGAGGGGTTTGGTTTTGATGAGAGGGACAACCTTAGGTGAAGGGTTGAGATATAGAACCTACAACATTGCAGATGCTAGGGTACCAATGACGGGTTTAGAACTGTTTAGAAGATGGTATGGCTAGCGAAATGCACCTCATCCTTTTTCAAATGGTTGGAGGTATGATATGGGAAAGCTTGTAGTACCAAATGTGTTCCTTGATGTTGACCTCCTCCTGGCAGTGGCTGCGAGATATGATCCTATCACAAGGGTTATAAGGGATAATGATGGTGAGGTTTTATTGAATGTAAATGCAGATGTAATTCGGAGGGTTTTTGATTTGAGTGAAAATGGCTCATTGTTGGTCCAGATTGATTCTCAAGGAGAGGAAACAAGAGTATGCCAAGATTCAACCTTTTTCATACTAAAAATTGCTTCCCTCCCCATTCAGCTGTAAGCGGCAGCCTGCACTTTATATCAACCGACCCATCGTGAACCTTCTGAGTTAAAATTGTTTTAGTTTGATCACTTTGTAAAACCTTCACTCACTTTGCCAAATTTTAGGTTTCAAATTCCACACTCAGGATGTCTACTGTCTATATGTTTATGGGGGCTCAGATTCAGCATCCAGATTTCTCTGTAGTATATGATTATGCTTATTTCCTTGCTGAAAGAATGCATGAGGGTTTGCTGAACTTATTTGTGGGGGACACTAGTGTTCCTTTCTTTTGGTACTCTTTGTTAATGCATATGTTCTTGTATGAGAATGTCGGATTCTTCTCAAAGAAGATGGAATTGAGGCAAGAGGTAAATGGAGAAAGGCAACTAGTACAAGCTTGGAGTGTAGATATGTCTTACAACAAGAGGGATGCTAACTATGTGCAGTTTGACAACTGCTTTGCTTCTAGGCTCAGGGCTAGACTAATGGTAAATATGCCAAGAATTGCTAAGGATTTGCATGATTTCCTCTGGTCCAAAGCAAGAAGGCCTAATTTAAAAGTATGTCATAATTGGGGTGACATCATTCCATACCCTGTAAGCACTATCTTAAGGGTTTATGGTTTCCAAGGAACCCCCCATATTCTTCCATAAAATGTACCATCAAGAATGGTATTTGCAGAGGTTTTGTGGCAGTTGGGATGCATCCATGAAGATAACCTGATAGGAAGAGGAAAAGGGACTTTGTTCCCTGATTATACTATTGTCTCAGATTTTGTATTTTCCAAGGGTGGATGGGTTCATTTTGATCAATTTTTTGATGATTACCATTTGAAGAATGGATCCGTAAGGTAGCATGATCCTGAGGGATTCTTTGCTCTGTTTAGACAAAGAATCAAGGGTGGCAAATTTTCCCATGTTTTCAACTTTCCTGAAGATTTGATTAGGAATGAATTTGATTTGGGTAGGAAAGAATTGAATAAAGAAAAATGGATTGCCTATGAGAAATTGTTGGCCCTAGTGCATAAGTTGGATTTGAAGTATGATCCATTAATTGAGTTCACTCCATTTCACAAAAGAATTGATTTTTTGATGAGTAATTTCAGAGAAATCATGAACACCCTGAGAACCAAGAAGATAAACTTGGAGGTAGATTTTAAAATCCAGGGAATGGAGGTGAGGCCTATGGAAGAAAGGCCAATTTGTTAGCCACCAATTGATAGGCCCTTATACAGAAGAAAAAGAGATAATAGTAGTGATGAAGAGGTTGGAGATAGAAAAGGTAAACAAATAATGAAAGCCTCATCACAATATGGCCAAGGGATTAGAAAGCCTAGAGGAATAAAGATTGTGGATCTTGATTCACCACCTCAAGATGACCCTATGGAGCTGCCACTAGAGCCAAGCCCTAAGAGGCAAAGAATTGAGGAACCACAAAACACTTTGGTGGATGAAATAATTGTCACCGATCAAGACATACAAGTTGGCACCTCTTCACCTCCTAAGTCAGCACAATTGGTGTTGACTAATATAGATATAAAAGGACAAAATGTTCAGGATGCAAGGATGGTGGCCTGCAAGGCATTCCTGGATGATGATGCCTTTGTGAAGACTCCTATGTTTTTGCTGTTGGTCTGGAGGTTGAAACTTTAGGAATATCAAGAAAAATGCAAGGAAAGAAGAGAAACAAGGCCTAATAGGTCTGATCAGGAAAATGATGATGAGGTCAAAACTGAGCTAATAGAGCAGTTCAAGAACCTCATCCCTAATGAAAGAAGGAAAATTGTGTCTCAAGCTGGTGTCCTACTTCTCCCTGAATGGGACATTGCTAATGTTGTAGCTTTTAATGCTATCATGCAATCAAAGCATCCTATGCAAGGCAGTGAGGAGGAAGTCAAGGCAGCACTACAAGACTCTACCTTTAGTGAGGAGTATGAAACTTTGACAATATGGGCTTTAGCACCTCAGGGAAGAAAACCAAATGTAGTTGATCTCAGTCCAAATTTAAGGGGTGGGATCTTCATCAAGAGAGTCTCTAAAACCTCAACAACAGAGGCCACAAGCTTAACACTGAATGTAGCCAAATTGGCCTAGAAAATAGTTGAAAGAGATGAGGCTGAGAAGAAAAGCTT
>VDFB02100346.1:0-17615 GCA_007258455.2 Sequoia sempervirens | reverse complement strand
GCACAAAAAATGACTAAGTCTAGAAAACAAGTGCAAAGGTGCTAAAATTCAACACCATTGCACAAAAAATGACTAAGTCTGGAAAAAGTGCAAAGGTGCTAAAATTCAGCACCATTGCACAAAAAAAAAAATGACTAAGCCTAGAAAACAAGTGCAAAGGCGCTAAAATCAGCGCCATTGCACTTTACAAAAATCACTTAAGTGCAGGGGCACTGAATTTTAGTGCCCTTGCACTTTTTACACTTATTCATTTTTTCAAAAAGGGTTGGAGTGTTGTTTTTTGAGACAACTGCACTTTTCCCAATTTCACAAAGTATCAATAGTGAGAACTCGTGAAGATACTCGTTTCGATGGTCTTCGCGAGGTGAATGTAGGGGGATGCTCAAACTAACTGTTTGAAGCTTTGGAATGCACTTTGAGGTGGATTGAAAATCACCTCATTTTGCATGCTTGAACTTCATGAACCTAAGAAAAAGACAAGTTTCATAGGGGGTTATTCGTGGAACGAGCACTGCTAGATTCCATGATAATAGACACATCAAATCCTTGAGGAATTTTAGCACCCTTTTTGGCTAGTGCATAAAAGTGTCTATTAGGATTATCACTAACGAGTTCATCAACAATGCATAAAATCCTTGGATCTTGGTAAGCTCTTTCAACCTCTTCAGGAGTCAATTTCTTGTTGAATTCTTCTAAGACTAGATTTTCAAATGTGTTGGTTGACTCTCTTTGTGGTGTTTCTCTTTGTGGTATAGGTTGATTTGGATTTGATCTAAGGTTGGTGTCATGATTTGGACTAGAAAAAGGGTTACTTGAAGAATCTTTGTCATTTCTTTTAATTCGTGATCTTGTTTCAACCATGTAAGACTTGCAAGTTGGAAGGGATGATAATGCAAGATTATATGAAACTAAACTCTATTTTTTTTGTGATTTTTTGGATATAATAATTCAAGGTGACCATACAAGGGTAATGATGACTTTAGGACCAAAGTATGAGGCTAAATGAAGCTAAATGAAACCAATAAATGTCAATTGATACCAAAGGGAGACTAATCAATGATCAAAGATAATGATATGGAGGCTAGATAATGCTATTCGATGATCAAAGGTAATGATGCAACTAAGTCTAAGATGAGGTTAAGCTATGTTTTTATGATTTTTAGGATAAGGATGCAAAGTGACAATGCAATCTAAGTCCAAGATCAAGGAATGATAGGATGTTATGATCAAAGGGTATGGTATGAAACAATGTTATGCTAGCAAAATAACACTAAGTATATGGACCTTAAGATTTAAGAAAAAGGATGATAACCAAGCTATTGTAAATCCAAGATAAAGAAAACCCAATTATCATTGACCTTTGTAATGACCAAGATGATGGATTTGACAAGGTGATTCTAAACTAGGACACAAGATTGAGACTCAAATTTTGACCAAGATGAGAATGACAAAGATTGATAAATTAAAAGATGAAAGTTAATGACAAGTTGGATAAGTAACCATGGACTGTCCAAAGGCTTGATAAACTTCCTATGTCTGAAATCTAGAAGGTATGTGCAACCTAAAACCTAAGATTAACTATACAAGGAAAATATCAACAATGCAACCTAAAATTCTATGAAAACCTAAATGAAGATGATGGAATGGACTGTAAAACTTTGCAAGTCTAAGGTTCAGATGATAAGATCATTGTCGAGATAAATTAGATTAAGTTTGGACAAGGATTCTTTTGGAATTTTGGTGA
Organism: Sequoia sempervirens; assembly: GCA_007258455.2. NCBI lineage: Eukaryota > Viridiplantae > Streptophyta > Pinopsida > Cupressales > Cupressaceae > Sequoia > Sequoia sempervirens. The sequence goes on along the minus strand of VDFB02100346.1, from coordinate 15,871 downwards.
TCAGGTAGTTGCGGCTCTATTTTTGTCAAATGTGTCATTTTCATATGTAGGTTTTTGGTGAGAATTTGTCACTCAAAAAGCAGTTGTAGGCCTGTTTCAAGTAGTTATGGTTAACAAAGAGTTTTTTTTCAAATTGATGGTTTGAGTTGGTTTTCTGATTGGTTTTTGATTGATCTTGGTGTGATTTTATGAATTAACTTTGGAAAACATAGAAAATAGTCAGCAAACACTTGTTTGGTCTAATTTGAGTGTGAAAATGTATAACGTGTATGTGTATAAAGACACTCATAGACAATGCACAACCTAGGTTGGAAAAGATACTACCTGTTGAGTCCCCACTTGGATTGCTCCAAACACTTAGACAAAGTGGACAGCTAGATATCTTGGTGAGACTGGCTCCCCCTTACATGGCACAAGCACACCAAAATATCTTACCCTTGAAGATCCTAAGATCTTGTGAACCAAGGAATTTCCTATCTCTATAATGAATAGTGGAATGTAGGGCAGCTTCAGAGTTCTGACCTCCTACACCAGCAAGGAAAAGGGTTTTTGGCCTCTAAAACAAGTGGTTCTTAATCTATGTTTCAAGGTAATACTAGTGCCTATACATGCAACAACATTAGATCAATTAAGAGGCCTCCTAGTCCCTTCATAAGAAAGGATTTTGGCATATCTCACTGATACTAGGGGTGGCACTTGTCGGTATAGGACATCCTCACCAGGCGATTGAAGACTTTCCCAACAATCACAACAATTTATATAGCGAACTAAAACAAAGTGCCACTTGGGTTGTTCCCTCTCACAACTTGGGAGGCAGGCCCTCTAAGGGTAACAAAAATGAGACAAGTATGTTTTTTTTGATCTCCTAGACTGCACGAAGCGCAAGGAGAGAGCATACACCACTTTTTTCTCACACTCACAGAAGGTTCATTTTAAAAAGAAAATTTTGAAAACCAAATGTGTGGCTAGTTATACAAATGCAAAAAGATGATTTTGATTCTCAAGATCACCAAATGTTGTGAGAGAAGAGCATACATCCAATGCAAAATGCAAAACCACTTTGGAAAGAGAATGCGGTAAACATTGGTTAACGAAACCACCATGGTGTCAAAATCAATCATTTGAGCCCCATCTTTAGCTGAAATTCGATGCGGATGCAAACCAAACCGCTGACGAAAGCGTCGCCAGTCGTTCATCCATCCCGTCAACGGCAGTACGCACGTTTCAACCAGCGAAGTTTAGGTTGTGGGCAAAACAAAGAAACTATGGATAATCCTTTTAAAGAAAAGGAAGTTAATGTCGATTATTTCTAAAGAAATAGTTTTAAACTCTTCAATACCAATGCCACATGCTGAAAACAAAGGATTTACAAACCAAAAATCCTATCCTAAAGAAAACCCAAAAGGAAAAACTCAATGAAAACTCAAAACTAAAAAGTTAAATCATAACAGGCAATTATGTCATTCAAGCTAACAGTTGTAGCTTTGTAATGTAGCTTACCTAGGATCAGTTGTGTCATTTCAAATGTGGCTTAGGAGCTTACAGTTGTGTCATTTTTTTCAAATTTGAGAGCTTTCATTCAGGTGTGTTGCTTCCCTTCACAGCTGCATCATTTTTAAAAAAAATTAGGAGCCCGCCTTTAGTTGTGTCGTTGCTCTTTGCAGTTGCAATTCACAAACCTGTAACATTGAAAAACAAAAAACAAAACACAAGTTTTTTCTGCAAATTTCATACAATTCACATCAGATTCACCAATGTAAGATAGGAAATCAGAATAGCAAAGATAAGTGACAACCATTGCACTAAATCTAAGCTAAAAATCCAAATCTAAACAAGAAAGAACAACAAACAAGAGAAATAAAACAAAAGCAATGAAATGGAAAACTCCCCATGTTTAAGTTGAATAACCTCCCTTGTCTCTCCTTAAAACATCCTTTGCAAGTTTCCCTCAGTTCGTTGTATGCAAATACCTGCAAACAAGAAGCATGAATATTGGAGATATGTGGTTGTTAAATCTAAAATGGAGGAGAAAACCTTCTTTTATAGAAAGGCATTCGAATGGATAGACGAGATTAAAGTTCTAGAGAGATTCTCAAATTAACGGTTGAGGATTCATGCACCACAGAGTAGTGGGATAGGATTGGCTATGAGATGAATGGTCAAGATCAAGAAGAGTCTAGAGACAATCAATAGTTGAGATTCAAAAATGAGAGAGTGGAGGAAAATGGAGGAATTAAATAATAAAGTTGTTTAATTCATGAGAGAAGAATCTTTGACCAAGTGGGGGAATAAATTATTTATGTGGAAGAAGAAGAAAATGGGCATTTAATTAAAATGATTGTGCAACCAATTTAATTAAATAAGAGGAAATATAAAAGGAGGATAAAATAATTAATTTAGATTAATTATTTAATAGTGGAGAAATAGTAAAAAATAATTCAATGATTTAAATAATTATTTAACTATAGAAGAATAGAAGATTAATGAATAGATAAATAATTAATAATTATTATTTAACTATAGACTAGTAATGAAAAGCAAATAATTAAATAAACGATAATTTATTTAATTATTGAATGAAAGAAAGTTAGAGGTGCAATTAAATTTATTTAATTGTTCAAAGGATAATAAAGAAATGAATTAATTAAATAATTAAAAAAATATTTAATTGATAGAGGAATGTGATCAAGAAATAATTAAATAATTAAAATTATTTAATTACATAAGGAAGAAGGCCAAGAAAATGGAAAAAATGACCCTCGCAAACTAAGGCATTTTTCAATGTCTACAGCATGACCAACCCTTGTACCTAGATCCCCTGGCTGCCAATATGGATCAGGGGGAGGAGGGACACTGGGCCCCATGTTGCTAGCATCATGAGCTGCTCCAGGTGCTACCAAGGCTACTATTAGGATAGTCGGTGGTATTGGTGTTGCTGATGAGATCAGGATGGTCAGTGGAGGGGAATACATCCTTTGTCATTGCCTCAGCCTTGGCAACACTACCCTAACCTCCTTTGCCTACTCTTGTTGCTCCTACTGATACTCCTCCCTGACGCCTTGACCTCTTTATCTCTACCCCGGTGGTTGTGGTGGCACGTCCCCTTGAAGGTTGGGATCCCCCATGGGGGAATCCATTGGAAACATTGGTGTTGGACGGTGTTTTACCCACTACATCATAAATTCCCTCGCCACCCCAACGTTATCTATTGAGCCCATCTCTAGTAGACCCCGATCATTGGCCTCGTCATTTGAAGGGATGACGTCTACAATGGTGGGATGAAGACAGTCCCTTGGTTGTGCAACACTTTGAACAGCTCATGTGTATGTAGGGACTATGGGGGGACGGTCTAAATTTGACCATGCTACCACATAACCTGGCTCCAGTAATAAGGCATGATAACAAAATCAGTGCGACCCAAGATAAAATGGTCATGTTGCAGGTTCCTAAGGAGCCTACTATCATCCACCCACCAAAACAACTAATGGGGCCTCCATCTAATCTGATTTTCTCTCAATATATCAAACTACAGTCGCCAAAACTATAGATGTCCATGTTGCTACTACCATAAGAGCTCGTACTAGTGAGCCATGGGCACTGTATAATCCTGCACTCGGAGATAGCCAACTGGCCTCATGCATGTAATGTGTGAAAAATACCACACCTGGAGTAATGTGCACGTAGTGAGCTCTGATACTCATAATGCACATATCTCCTGAGCTCCTAATATAAATGTGCAAGCATGCTATGCCCCCATGCAAACACTATCTTGTGCTCTACCATCTTGCAGATAGTATGGAAAAGGCCCCTATGTAGGTGAGATCCTTTCTCATCTATGGTGACTTGAGTGGCCACGGTGACCACCATAACTTGGTGTAATAGGTGTGTGGTACTCTAGGCCTGCTCAAACCAACGAGTATAAATGTGCCCGGTCCCATCTCTATTGTCTGTACGACCAAAGCAGTAGTGAACACCCTCTAATCACTCTTGTGTTGAGCACATCTCATCTAAATCCACCCACCGACCATGGATGGGAAGGCTGAGGATGCGGTAGACATCCTCCAATGTCATAGTCATCTCTCTCTTTGGTAGCTAGAAGCTTGATGTGGTGGTGTCCCACCTCTCCATGAGGGCCATCAGTTTCCTATCATGATATAACATTTTTGGCATAATGTATACCTTCTAGAGACCAACGCATTGTAGGTGTGTGACCTCGTCATCAGAGAGACGGTCCCTCTGCCCTCTGAGCAAGTGAAGAACCTGCTCGCTTGGATGATCCCTAATCCTAGGGTAATCCTTTGAAAGAGAAAAAAAATTAAGTCAGAACAAAGCATACTAAGAAAATTTAAAAAAATATTAAGTTAAAACTACCAAGGGATAGATGTGCGATGCACAAATGTCCCGATCTACCATTGGAGGTACTAAGATGACATGTCCTAGAGATGAAAGTGCATCCTAGAGACGACAACACACATCTTGGATGATAGGTCACATGGAGGACATGTGCACGCATCCAGGATTCCTACACTACTCTGATCCTAAAACTAGCCAAAAAATTACTCAAAATGCTTAAACAAGAGGTTTTATGCCCTACCTGGTCCACCTCAAGACCCTCAACTATGTCTTGATGTAGCTGGTCCAATTTGGGTGCCTCGTACTCTCATCTACTCAGTATTTTGCTAAATTTTCTCTCACAAAAGTCAACAAAATCCTTGTAATGAATAGTCAAAATGACCCTTTGAAAATGACCCTTTTAGGGGCCCACCGAGGTATATATAGGCCCTCAAGGCCCATTTTTCCTGGAGTTTTTGGTTCCCTAGTTTCTCCTAATTTTACCCCACCTAGCTGGCGAAAAACTCAGTAGGGAGCATATAGTCACCTCTTTAGCATATTTTTCTTCTGAACCATCAAATTTTTTCTTGATCATTCTTCTCGCCTTGGTAGCTTCTTCTAATTTTAGAGCTAACTTAGAATTTGGAGTTTTGCAAAACAAAAATTTTGTGTGATTTTTCATGGTAAATGCTATATTTTTTGCTGAGTTCGGTCGCTAGGGACATATTCAGTAACTACTGGCTCAACCTCTATGACTTTTGCAGTATCTTTTTTGGCACATAAATTGGTAAATTTTTAAATTTTGGGTTCACTTTTTCTTTTGTACTTTAGTGTGGCCAATTTTTCCAAAATCGATCCCACTAAAGTGGGGGGAAATGTAATTTCATCAAATTGCACCTAGGGGAAATTTCACATTTTAGCACTTTCCCTAGCATTTATGACACCTAAACGCATTTATGACAAGAGCCTCATGGGTTGGAATTTCATGATTCCAACTCCACGAGGTCCAATAATGAAGCAACAACAGTTCACCACTCCTTTTCTCAAAAACTAGTGTTGTGGATGCTTGTGCAATGTGCAGACGTCTCCCCAACATGCTAGCATCTTGGTGGTTTTTCGAGTTTGAAATGGGGAATCTTGAATCCTAGCTCTTGACACACATCCATATAGTCAATTTCTTGGGTGTAACGGCTCTTTCTGCCCTTACATGTAACAAAAATCCCTTTTGATCTCATTTTTGGGGGTTCTCTCTCATTTGATCGACTCTCTTCTCAATCTCACTTCATTTCTCAACCTCTTCTACTCTTTGCAACAACACTTCTACAAGTGAAGCTCAATCAAACTGAGGTCCCTCCAACATCCAATTCTCTCTAGCATGCATTCAATGACGCGTCTACATTCAAGAGGGTTTCAAGACCTGTTGGTAAACACTCTTTTGCTCTTATCTATTTGTGAATAGATTAGATCTCTTTGTTCATTTACTGGTGCGGGTTCTCCTCCTCAAGCGGGGCTTGTTTTCACTACTTCCTTTTATCTATTTCAAATTACTCTATCTATCAATATGGCTATCCATGGAGGTGGGAACATCAAAACAAGGGTTTGACTACGGAAAGCCCCAAAAAAACTCCAACATTTTTCCCCATTTATCCTGTGTGCAAGTTGCTAAGATGGAGTTCAGAGGGAGGATTCAAATCATTGACTATTTGTAAGTCCTCTTTTAGCTCTCCTTGTGTTTTCTCTTGGTTTCAGTTTCCTATCTTGTCATTCTATTAAATAGACCTTGGATCTATATTAGATAATGAAATTTTTATCTTTCCATCCAAGTCTTGGGTTCTTTTTTGCTTGATATTCCAATGCATCCTTTAGTCTCCAACACACCGTGTTCGCGTCTTAATTTCACGTTGTATTTTGTTGGGCTAGAGCTCTTCCTTTGGAGGCATAAATTTGGAAACTTTTCTCTCTCATATTTTGAAGTAGTCTTGCATGATAATCGGTCTATGTAAATTTTCTTTGTAATTTCTTCATTGAGCTAATATTGAGGTGGTTAAGGGCAGTTCACTCCTTGGGATTCTCTTAAGAACGAAGAGACTCGTGAGCAACGAATCTCCCTTATCTCACATATTCTTTGTTTTCATCTATTTCTAATATGATTATGATTCTTTCACTTGATTAGCCAACAATACCTAAGATTTAGATGACTTGATGAGACCCATCGATATAAGTTGTTGTACATGTATTAACATCTCAAGAAATGATGCAAATGAAGGTCTAGTATATGTAGACCCCATAGTCAATCACAAAATCAGCATAATCAAGACCAAGTTTTTTCATTGTATTATAGACCGATTGAATGTCCCTCTTATCAATTCCACATGTCACATTCTCTCCTGATCAATCAAACTCATATGTTCTCTGATATTTCTTTAAAGTTCTTAGGATTCAAGGGCCAATGAAGTTCACACTGCACTTTGATAGCTCACTTGTCTGGCACCCAAGGGAATGCCATCACAATTTTGTTCCAAGCTCAGCTGAGAACAATGATTCACCCCAAAGTTCACCAACCCTGAGAAATACCTGTTAATATTCAAGAGTTTTATGTTTCAACGTCCACTTTTAACTTTCATATATCTCTCAGGTTTAAAATCTTGTTTCCTCTCAACGTGATAGAGAGTGATCTTTAGTCATTAGGAACACTCCATGCACGCTTGATGCTAAGGTTGAATACTCCGAGTATGATGTGGAAAGAACCCTTGAATGATCCATGGAAAATAAGAGCACAAGAAAATATATCAAAAGAATGCACCAAGAAACCCCACCCCAAATCACTCAATTAAGAGACCCCCCAGAAATATATGATTTGGCACTTTATATTTAGTGTGTTTACAATTGCTAGATGCTAAAAACATCAAACTAGACTTGATCTTAGTGCTTACAGATGCCAAATTGGCCACAAGCTCAAAGTGAAAATTTTACATAAAATAAGATCAATCTAATCACACCACTAGAAAGTACACAAAAAACTATGCACTTTCAAAAAAAGTTTCACTCAAAAATATTACCATAGGAGCAAGAATGGAGCTCTAGAAGTTCCCAAAACAAGAACGACTTAGCAACACTTATGAGAATCTACATTTTTTGGAAAAAACCATGCACCAAAATCTAAATCTGATTACACCACTATATATAGAATGAAAAATTAGCCCAAATAAAAAAATTCTCTAAAAAAGGAGGTCATATGACCGAGATATGGGTGTTCAAAAATTTCCCTCCAAATGAAAATGCATTGGAGAGGGAGGAAAATTCTTTTTAAGCCATGCTAACATAACGGTTAACGTATTGATGATGTCAACAATCAATGACCTTAATATTGATGGTTAGATTCCCATTACAAAATATTTGTCCTACTTGTATATACCTTCGAAATATTCTTGAACTTGCCACAAAATATTCACAAATTCCTGATATTTTTTTATTTCTTTTTTAGGAAAAGAGCATATAACCCATATATTAATAATATATAAATATAGGTCTTACAGATCAAAATTTATCAGTATTAGAGGCTCTTAATAGCCAGATATCACACTTCTATTACAATTGACAAGATGTTTGATTTTGTAGCACCCGTATTTAATCATGAAAGCCTTAAATTCAGATACCCATATACAAAATTTGCAAGCCCTAACCCTATAATTCAAAATTCACAGAATACAAAAAATAAAGTAGTTAGATTTACTCCTCCATCTGCTCAACCTGCACCTCATTTTCATCTGGATGCTCTTGTATATCACCCTCTTTTGTTTGTGTTGGTAGAGCAACATTCAAATTTGGGAAGTGATTGAGATAGAAACAAAATTCTCCTTGCTTGTGAATATAACACCTCATCTCCAATTACCCTTTTAATGAATTTTCGATATTGAACACAATGACCCTTAAAAACATGAAGAAGTTGTTAGTCTTTAATGCCTTCAAAAAATGGATATTCCCACTCATTTACTAGAATGGCCATTTTGTAGTTCCTTGGAAATTCCTGATATTTTGTATTTGCTATTTTGTTCAAAAATGCCTATTAGTTGTATGTTTTTCCTTTACTATTTTTTATAAAGGTTCCTAATTTATTTGTATTATAATTGTCGTCGAGTTTTACTTACAGTAGGGGGTCCACGGTGGCAAGGTCGTCAACCTACACCATGTGGCACCCTCTACGTTGTGTGGTACTCTATGCAAGTTATGCAATACCCTACGTAGTAGGGTACACAATTTATTTTCCCGTTTTTTTAATAATTTTTTTCTAAAAAAACAAATGATTTCGAAAAGAAAAGAAAAATTTGAATTTTTCAGAAAAAGTTTAATTGAAACAATTTTTTTTGAAAAAATGTATCGACGTAATAATGGTGACCTGGGGGTCGTACAACTCCCTAAGAATTGTTTTTTGCCTCGACAACTTCCAAATCAAATTATAAGTGAATTTTCATGTCAAAATTCATCCCCTTGGCCTCTTGAGCCTAATGGTAGTGTCTTTTTTAATCCAAAATGCTCTAAATTGGTAGCTACCTCTGAGATCTAGCAATCACCTTTGATCTTCAAAGCCTTGCAGATTTGTCCTCCAATGTCCAATTGAGACGATACAAAAGGAAGATCTCATTTTATGGGGCACTCTAAATGCAATGGTGAGCTCAAATCTGATACAACAAACTCCCAAAATGTACCTGCAATACAAATTCAAATAAGGAACTCCCATAAAATTTGGTATTTCTATCATTTTTTTATAATTCTTAAGATCATCATTCAATGTAAGAGAAGAGCATACTCAAATTTTCAAGATCTACCAATATCTCTCAAAAAAATACTATCCAATGCCACCCAACCCACTCTAATACCATGTTAGAGTTGGCTATGAAGATACCCAAGATCTAGAGACCAAATGGAAAGCACAAAGAGATCAATATATGCAATGCTCAAGATTGCAATGGAATTGATTATCCAAAAACTCAATATAAATTACAAATGAGACCACTTGGTTATATAGCCAAGATGAGACATAATATGTAATAAGAATATGACAAGTGTCTTAAGGTTATGATATGAGACAACTAACTTGACATAAAATTCAAAAAGATAAGATCTAGACATGACAACTAAGTTTTTTAGAAAGAATCTTAGGACCTAAGTAAACTTAGAATGTGAATATATCCCCTAATTCCCTAGAGTAAGTAAAATAAATAGGTACAAGAGATTTATTCACACCAACACACACATAGTACAAGGAGAGACCATACACACCAACTAGCCTAAATAAACGCAATAAAAAAGTTCATTTAACCTTAAAGAAATCAAACATGTAGCTAGTCTAGTGATAAAAAATAAACTAAAAAAAATATCTTTCAAAAAATAATAAACAAGGCATGCACTAATTGTATTAGTTTCTAGGATCATAAAATATTAATTAAAAAAGAAATGTTAATTCTTAGAAATAGAAGTGAAGCATTACAAATTAGATGTGCAATAATAAAAATCAAAAGTGTAGTAGTAAAAATCAAAAGCAATAAATTGCTAATCAAATGCATAATTATAATTGTTAGATGTGTCGAATTGTCAACCAGATGTGTAGATCCTTCTGTCAAAAGTGTCAACTTGTACTTAAATTTCATAGATCTGCAAACAAAATATGAAATCCTACAAAACATATAATTAATCAGATCCAAAAGTATTATAAAGGGTTAGATGTAAGTCAACAATCTTCAGATCTATCAAAATCCAATATCATACAAATAAAAGTAAGCCAAAACCAATCAATGATTCCCTTATTTGCAAATAAGCCACAAAAAAGAGTAGATGTGTTGAGGTATGGATAAAATGTACTAAATTATAGCTCTAAAGCACCATTTAACTAATCATAAGTGTCATTGAATAGACTAAAAGTATCATTTATTATGTCAAATATGCTAAATAGTGAATTAGAAGCATTATTTTACACCTGTAGTTCTTAAAACATAAAAAAATCAAACAAATTTATTAATTTCAAGTACATGTGTCCCACTGAGCAAGTCAAAATAAGCAATAAAAAATGTGAAATATGTAAAATAAGTACAATAATATATGCAAGAAGTTATTTCACATTCAACAATCACTTCTAATAGAGCATGAGAAAAATGAATCAAATGAAATAATAAATAATATTAGCTCCACAAAGCTTCACCTTGCTCCATTGGCCTTAGATATGATTCAATAATATGATATTTGGATTTCTCTACTTTCATGCATAACCTATGATGAAAAATGTATATGATGATGGCATAGATTTTCTCAAAAATTGTGGACACTTGATAGTTTGGAAGATGATTGATTTATAGCTTTCATTTGATATCGATCAAGGATAGAGGTTGATTAGAAGAATCAATGGATGATTGATTAAGAGGACTTGAAGAATGTGCAAGTAATGTGTCTTTGCAAAGGTCTCAATTGGTGAGTTAATTGATTGCATGACGAGTGGATCGACAACATGGATGAGTGAAAGTGAGAGTGAGTTTGAGTGAACTAATGTTTTTTTTTTAGTTTACTCACTTAATTGGTGGATAGAAGAATATTAATAGAATTAAATAAAATATATATTCAATTCACATGCATGAGGAAAAGATATTGTTAGAATTAAATAAAAATTTATTTAATTCATGTGCATGATGAAAAGAATAAAAAATAAATAAAACATTAAAAATAGATAAATTTATTTATTTATTTAGAGGAATAAAAAATAGATAAAGCAATTAAATAAATTACATTAATTTATTTAATTGTAGAAGAAATGTTAGCTAAACTTATTTAATTATAGTGGATACAAAGAATTAATGAATGTATTAATTAAATAATTAAATAATTATTTAAATAATATGGATGAAAGAAATTGATGGATTAATTAAATAACTAAAAATTATTTAATTAATGTGAAGAGGAAAAATTGATGAATTAATTAAATAATAAAAAATTATTTAATAAATGTGGAGGCAAAATTGATGAATTAATTAAATAATTAAAAATTATTTAATTAATGTGGAGAGGAAAAAAATGATGAATTAATTAAATAATTAAAAAAATTATTTAAGTAATGTGGATGAGAGAAAATGATGAATGGATAGTGTGTTAGCCTAAAAATAATAAAGAATTAATTAATTAATATTGTGAGGCGAATGGATAAGAAATGATGAGGTGATGAGATAGAATGTGTTACTCATTTTTGATGTCTACACATCTAACTTAATTAAGAGTTATACCAACAACAAAAATTTACTACATATACCTAATACAAGGATTAAGGGCATAACAATTAACAACATATAAAAGATAATGTAGACATTAAATTTAAGTATTATGGATATGCAACTCATAATAAACTAGAAATGATAGAATTGTTGGGTCCACCAAACATTAGGTTTAAATTTATTTTTTTAAATGGATATGATCATCCTTAAAAAAAATTAATGTTTTTTGCCCAATTATCCTAAGCTTACATACATTAAATATTCTTGGATTCAAACTATAGGTCAATGCACAACAAAATAAAGGGAAGACTACCCATTTTTCCAAGTTATCTTGTAGCAATAGACATTATGATGAACAAATAATACCAGTTATTTTAAGGAAACCAAAATAATCAAAGAAATCCCTCCTAATCGCTACAAGTGGAGTCAACACCATTAATTTTTATTTCTACCCTATTTCCCAACTCTAAAGATAGCGTAGGTGTAAATTAAAAGGCGTATATTTTACATTGTTGGGTGGAGGCCAAAATGAGCAATTGATAGCATGCACACAATCCAAATAAGGCAACAAAATAAAAAAATGGTGCCACAAATGCTAAGGAAAAACAAAGAAAACCACATCACCTATAACTTATCATAAAATTTAAAATTCAATCCCTTTGTTGTATTCAGAACTATATTCATGGTGCCAAGAAGAACAATATACAACTACATATATAAAACAATTATTATTTTAATCCAAATTTTATAAGATAACGTGTTGGGTTGTAGGGCATTATTTCTCGACGGATAAATAGACCGGAGAAATCCAACTTTGAGTACACGTACTGGAAAAGACAAAACATCGGGCGCCCTCTAGGGTGACATGTCATATGTGGAGTCGCAACGCGAATTTTAAGATGTGGGTTGTTGAGTATAATGGGATTTGACCTTTGACCCAGAGTGAGTCGTTTTGTGCGCCTCTTGTCAAAACCAGTGGAAATAAAAGTGAGGGTTCATGTTTGGATTCTCAAACATACACTTCTATTGTTTGCATCCCTGGACTGAAAAACAATCAAGCTTTTACAAACGCATGTTGTGTTTTCAAAACATTAATTCAGATAAGATCATCCTAAAAAACACAAAGAAAACAAGAAAATAGAAAGCTATTGGAAACCCCTGTCAGACAGTTAACATCAAATTTTGGATTTTTATCATAACATAAACTTTCCTAAATCAAAACAGATTCTTAAACCTGCATAAAATATACTTTACAATTGAATTTTTTCAAATCAAACCAAGATCTACCATCCAAAAGTGTCTCAATCAAACACATTTGATTAGTAAGTTAAGTTTCAGGATCAGTCATCCTAATCAAAGAAACGAAACTGTATAATCAAACCTATCAACTTAGTCTAATCAATAGAATCTATCATTCTATTTGAATTGAGTTAATATCCTTGACACTATACCAAACTAAGATCAAAATTTTATTGAAAACAATAACATTTGTATGTCCATTTTAACAAGGTCACGAAGACTAAAAATCCAAAGAACAAGAAATTGAAACTCAAACCACCATGGCTGAAATAGATGAGGATCAATTGAATTCTTTAACTCAATAGATGGAAAACCTTCAACAACAATTCCAATACATACAAAGAGAAACCACAGAAAGATATTTGTTTCCAGACATCTACCCATATCCTCTTGACCAAACAATGAACATGAGACCTTCTTCACCAAAAACTACATCATCCAAGTTCACTGTCTTTGAATTCTTTTACAAAAGCCCTAATAAGCTCCAAATCTTGGTGTCCTCAAACACAAATCATATTGAGTAACTTATCATGTCATGTATTTATTCCCATCCACCATAAGCTTTAAAATTAAACCCCAGATTCTTATCAACCAATAATTCCATCTTAATCATCCTTTCTATCTGTATCTTCAACATTCAATGGATTCATATGCCGTAATCTCTCTAATCCAAAGCATGCTGCATAGATTCCTACACACTGTCAAGTCTGAGATCCGCTTTTATGAACGGGAGGATGATTCCGCGATTTATCTACACTTTATCTTAGATAGGATTCTCGAGAGCCGAGATTATCGATCTCGACCCGACGATCTTGATTCGATGAATGTCGATCCGACGCATTGATAAACGACGACCATTGGTTGAGTTTCTACAAAACCGCATGATTCCCTTCTTCATCAAGATCAAGATATGCTTCCAATCAAGGATACCCTTTCATCCCATGAAGATGTTTATCCTTCTTATGATCAAGATATGCCTTTCATACCACTTCATAATACTTTTTCAAGTCAAGATCAAAACACCCAATCATCCCCATGTCAAGATCCTATCACACCTATTCAACCTATCCATGAACCCCACACCTTTAAATTAGGATCCTCCACCTTTATCCATTCTAGTTTACTTCCAACACCTATCCTCTCATCCATATCATATCCTCCCGAAAATGGACTCGCATCTTGTTTCATAAACAATACATATCCCATTGGTAAACGAATGTGTCAAAGTATGAATTACAAAGGAAAAGGATTAGGCCTTCATGAGCAAGGTATCCTAGAACCCCTTTCTATTCAAATAAACCCATATCACCATGGACTTGATTATATGCTTAAGTGTCCTAGTTCGTCAAACCTTCCATCTATTCTAGGTCCTCATCCTAGTCCATCAAAGCTTCCTTCTATCCTAGGTCCATATCCTATTTCTCAAGAACAAAAAAGGCACACATCCTTGATTCCCTTTCAAAATTCTACCCACATTAACTCATCCATAATACCTCCATATCATTCATCTCAATCCACCCATCCCATTCCTCTTGGAAGCAATTTGGTGTCAAATATCAAAATATTCTATATCAAAATCCACATGTATCAAAGGATCAACATGTCTCCTCGAAGAGACATGCAAAAATAAAAGAAAATTTGATCCAAAATCAAAAGAAAATTTCAAAATGTCACAAAGGCCCATCAAAGCAAAAAGGCAATTTTCAAAGACCACAAAGGTCCATAAATCAAAAAGAAAAATGCAAAGGCCACAAAGGCCCACAAAGCAAAAACCCAAAGCTTCAAAGTCATAGTGGATTCTAAAGCCCTCATAGAAGTTAATAAAATCTAAATTGGCATCCAAATTTGCTAATCCAAAAGCTTCCTCCAATTTTCCATCTAATAACCTATCACCTTCCAAATCCATTTTTCCTCCATCACTCTACCACCCTTCAAGGTGTGTGCCAATGTTGATCTTGCCATCCTTTCCATCTATCCATCAGCAGGCCTTCCAACCTCCTATCCATTATCCAACATTCATCCCCCATCATTATCCTTTAATCCAAACCTTTGCATAAGTCCTTAGATTCTTCCATCATATCATTAATCTGCCAACATTTAGGAGTCTAATTCCTATTTCCATGGTTTATTAGAGGGATATTTGGTTGTGAAACTCGATGCTTAAGTCCTTTCTCCATCTCCCTATCATCCATATCCTGTCTTCCATATTCCTCTTGCACTCCACACATAGGGACAAGTTTCATCCATCTTATCATTCATGGTCATTATCCTTTCTATGCTCATTCCCTACATTTCCACCTTTGATCTTGACAAGGTTAAGGATCTTCTTGAATATCATATATCTTATCCTATACATTTTAGCCATATCTTCCATACCATATCTTTCATCTTATCCATACTCCATCATTCTTACTAAATACATCCTTTCTTCCTTTTCTTGGTCTTGATGAGGAATAGGAGAAAAATACTTCAGCCTTATGTCTGTATCTTATCTAGTTGATCTTGATCATACCATTCATTATTTTTATCCTTTCTTTCTTCCATTCCATATCTCCTAGCTTATCAAATTCCATGTCACCATGTCCCTTTGCAACCTTGAATCTTATCATATAAATCATATTTGAGCCTAGTTGTAAAACATTATCCAATCCTCGTATCTTTTGTCAATCAATCATCAAAAATCACCAATCTTATCGTACTTAGAGGAAATTAGTGATCCTAAGTACTTATCATCATCATGGCTTATGGAATCAATCATTCCTAGCATCTTCATCATTCAACCATTATCATCTTTTGACAAGAGATATGTTGCTTGTGTGACATGTTTTGCAGTGAATATTTCATTTTGATCTATCATTTATCCATGGTTGCATTACCCCTATTGTGGGGCATCTTGTTCCTTCAATCAGTCATATCATCTCATTTCATCTTAAATTTCCTAAAAAATCCAACAACAACAAAAAAAGCCACAAAATCCAAAAAAATCA
>VDFB02100345.1:0-22823 GCA_007258455.2 Sequoia sempervirens | reverse complement strand
GAATGACATTAATATTTTTCCTGCCACAAATGGAGTCTCTTGATTGTAAATCAAAGAGACGGCTCTGGTATACTGCTTAACTATGCTTTGACAGGATTGACAATGTTTTCGATCTCTACTGTGGATTACACATACGCCGGATACTAAGGGGATATATAGCTGCATCCTAGACGCTAGAAGCCTCGACCTTTATCACAATGGTGAATTTCACTCCCAAGGATGTGACCTAATATTTAGATGACTTCTCTCGTTTTGAATTCTATTATTCTCACCACCTTGACTTATACGGCACTAGAAGGAGAAGGAGGCTCGAATGACATAAGTATTAGCCGCTATAGGCTATGATCATTTGTCTCTCGCATTCTTGATTTCTTCTACAATCTAGTAGCAGATAGCAAAAGTAATTTAATGAATCCACAAATAGATTAGACACTTGACCTCCTTTGTGAATGCGATGCCTTTAAATACCCAACCTTGCTGACTACAGTGTTGGCGGAAGGCTTTAATTTCGTCATCTTTTGCACGGCTTTAGATATTATGAAACTAATTGCAAACTCCTCCCGACAAGTCAGAAAATGAACTTAACTTCAATAATCGACAATTTTTCATTTGTCTTACTTGACTTATCGATTTGTAATCTGTGCTGACGGCGACAACATAGCTGTCAAGAAGAAATAAAAAAAATTGATTATCTTCAGCACTCTTGATAGGTATGCATCTCCTTCTTGACTCGACAACTTCACTGAACACATCCCGATAAACTTCACCATTCTCAGATGCAAAGTAATATTAGGTAGATCACGATACAGAGGAGGCGATAGAAGAATTCAATCAACTCGAGGATCCGCAACAACTCATATTCACACAGGCACTAATCGAGAGCTCTTACCATAGCACAAAATCCTTGAATCAATGGCACATGCGGATATGACTTTCCGAAATTTCCCGGTGAATGAGATGGAGATAATACTCGGCTCCCAAGAAGGCGAAATAAGAAAGAGTTGAGTTCTTGATCCTTATGAGTATAGAGGCATGGTCGAAGCATGACTCTTGAACTGTTGATCTCTATGAATGTTGAGTGCGGATGGAGAAGTGACGCAACCTCGTCCACAACTATGCCCAGACTATACCTCGTTCAGGCTGCTTGACAAATCCTGATTGATTGGTCTGATGAAAATAAATCTGATCAATTCCCTCCGAACCCGCTCTGATACCATGTGAATTTTCACGATCAGATTTAATGCACAGAAATAAATTCAAATCAGACACAATAACACAGCAGATACCCTGGGAAAACCCTCCTCTTGAGGGAGCAAAACCCAACAACAAACATCTCTCTTATATATATAAATGTATAAATGGTGGCAACAATTCTCTTTACAATGAGGCCAATCACAAAGCCAGTATTCAACACCAACTTTAGATACACAACAGATAATAATCTGCCCTCCCTTGATACCTAAATCTGCACTCACAGAAATTCACAATCTGCTCTTGATAATATTCGCACTTGAATAGGTAGAATGAATCGAACTGGAATGATCAATAGAAGATGGTGACCTTGTATATATACAAGTGTGAGAGAGGTCGCACCTCTTCATGTACAAGGTCGGCCAAGATACAAATAATAAATATAATTTATAAGGAAAGTCGGCCCAAGAGAAAATTATATTGTTGCCAAGAGATGCGCCCATTCTCATTAAATGTCACATATAAATAAATAGCCAATAGGCTACATTTATTTATGTCTTCACTTGTGGCTGGAAGGACGAACCTGAAGCTGCAATATCATTAACAGTGCCTAATGGGATTCTCTGATCCATCGCCTATAAACTTGGGCAACTTTTTCTTTTCTCCACTAAGGCTTACCATGATTTTATTTTGATGCAAACTTAGCACTTGTAATCTACTTGCTAGGGAGTTTTGATTCGAATGTTTCGGTGCTTCTCTCGCACTCTCAGCCACATAGGAATCCTCAACTCTTCTATCGGCTTCAGCCTTTTGCACAGTTGTTTCGCCTTCAAAATTTCTTTTATACACCCTTGGCTCGACTTCTTCTCCTTCAATTGACAACCTTTCAATGCCTTGAAGGCTACTCTTGTACAATTCTATGAAGGAATGTGACTTCATCTACCAACTTCTCTCATCTAGAAAAGGTTTTCTTGATTTTTCAACTTGATTGTGCTCTGGGGAAGGGCTCCAACTTGGGAATCGTATGGTTGTATTTTTCTTAAGTGTTTCACGTAATCTTCTCCTTTGTTGCCTTTGCTCGATGATCCTTAAAGATCACCTAATCTCATGGTCTTCACCACCTTGTGGCTTCGTGCCTTTATTGGGATCTAAGGGCATGAATTGCTTAAATTGGACCCGATTTCTTGAAGGCAACAATGCCGAATATTTATTGCTATATCTAATAAAACAAATACATGAATTAATAATAGAGTTGACAAAGCATACTAGATATAGGAGTAAAATATATCTTTCTTCCCACATGAAATTATTATAGAAGAAGACTAGAGATGGTCAACCAAGGATCAAAGCTGATCCGACTAGATCATACCCTTTCCTTGATGGTTTACAATCTATTTAAAAGACCTGGCAATTGCCAAGAGGAACACAACCACTATCAATCTGACACTTATACTACTCGAAGCTGACAAAAAATAAATACATAGTCAGATATCAAATATTATCAAAACATAATAATAGATATTGTATATTGGCTACCAAGTGGATGAAGCTATAAGTAGACTAGTTCTTCCGAACAATAGAAGAAGTATAAACTTTAGATAGCAAATAAATAGCTAGAGAGGTAGTCAAGGAAGTAGGTCCATGCATAGTCCACCACAAAATTGGGTCCTCTTGTGCCATAGTCTCGTTGTCTATCTTGGCCTCTTCAAAATGTCCCTTAAGAGTGTCAAATTTTGTCAATTTAGTACAAATGATGCTAGCCTTTGTAGAATCATACATCTTTTGAGTGGCCTCCATGAACCTTACCTTCACCTTAGTGTCTTGTATAGGTGTAATTCTATCAGGCCTTTGCACGTACCACTTCAAGTGTAATGGATAGGAATCCATGTGCAAGGGAGTGTTCATCTTCTCCCATCTGTGATAAATGACTGGTTGGATATGTTCGTTGTAGAATTGCAATGTGGGGTCCTATCACACAACAACCTTCATTTGGTCAAGCATAGTATCAATGCACTCATACATCTCTCCAAGGGTAGGTGCATTGGCAGAGCAGACTCAGATAGCCAGTGACAGGGAAACTCGAGTAGTGGCCTTGGAGGCCATGATGACCACTTTGGCGGAGGAGGGACGACATAGGGAGCAGGCGTGGGAACAGAGAGTGAAGGAGTTAGAGGAGTAGTTGGGCACAAGGCGTACGGAGGCGGACAAGGCCAAAAGCCCACTGATGGAGGCGGCTTGTATGGTTAAAGCTGCCAGGGAGAGGGAGATACTCGCTGACCGCCAGGTCCGCATGTGTACAGAGGAAGTGAGGCGATTGCACACACAACACTCACTGACGGCTACCCCGACATCATTAGTTCATCCAGGGATGTCCTCACTTCCCCTTCTCAATAGCTCATATGCAGTATCATTCCTTTCTTGGCTTGTTCTGTCATCTAGAAGACTTCTTTTGTGGGGGGGATGATGTAAGCTGTTAATATCTTTAGCTGTAGTCGGTCGTAGCGTAGTTGGTCGTAGTCGGCCAGTTGTTATAATTCAATAAAACTATAGTTGTACCGGGAATAATTAATGTAATAAATGCCATGTGCATTTGGGTAACTAAGTCCCGACTAGTGCTAACGGGTTGTTATGAAACGTCATGACGGTTGGTTGCTCAACCATTGTTGAGCATTATATGTACTCAGTTTCTGTAGTCAGTAACATGTTATGATGATCATGGTTGATAGTACTGTTGATATTCCTATGATTGTACATGGTGATATTTACTGGAAATGAATAGAAGCATCTCATATTTCAAGCATATTATGTTTCCCACTCCGTTGTTCTATTCCATGTTCTACATATAGTCTAGTTTACTTCCGTAGTACGTGGTACATTGAGTAAACAATGGAAGTGGAGATGTTATTGAAGAAGGAAGATTTGAAGATAAAGTGTATATACAAGCGAAAAAAATCTATTCATAGTGAGGGATAAACATAATCAAGAGAGACAAAATGGACTTCATGATAGGAAAAATGTAGAGAGCAACAATGAATAAGCAAAGTCAATTTCTTGAAAGGAACAAAACCCAAAGGATGTATGCCTCTTATAAATCCAAGTACATTACATTTATATTTGACCAACATGACTAGAAGCATTATTTTTTTGTTTGCAAGAAATGACACAAGGGGGGAACCTTTCTATTAGAAGAAGTAATATTAGGACTAACACAACACAAAGTATCAATTTTTTCGTTCTAGTTTGTGTTGTAGGGTTCGTACCCATAGGGCTCGAACCCGGTTCGGGTTCGCCTGTGGGTATGTGCTAGGTGCTCACAGGGTGTGCTCCTAGTACTGTGGGTTCGCCTAGGTGTGTGCCCAGGCAAACCCACAATGTTGGGCGCGCACCCTGTGCCAACCCAGCGCGAACCCAGCCATGTAGTAAGTGGACCCGGGTGTATCAGCCACAAACTCGGGCGTACTTGGGAGAACCCACTACCCAACACTTAAAAAGTGGGCCCAAACATTAATAAAATACTCTTTTTTTATTCTTATTTTTTCTCCTAACTCTAAAACGACCAATTGTGACCTAATTCCCCAAACATTAATAAAATACTCTTTTTTTATTCTTATTTTTTCTCCTAACTCCAAAACGACCTATTGTGACCTAATTCACACCTTGCCCCATTGCAAATGGGGACCCTGGGAGTTTTCCTTTTTAGGGTTTTGTCGTTGCATCTCGGTTTTGTCTGATCTTCGTTTGGGGTTTTGGGTTTGAGTTTTTGAATGGTCACCCGAGTCAAGTGAAAGAATTTGAGCCTGGATCACTGTGCAAACATCATCATCGTGCTTAGGAGGCCCGAGGGACGAAGATCGACTGTCGTTTCAGTCAATTCTAACACCTACTTTTTAGGGATTGCCCTTCCTGACCCCCTATTTTTTAGGGACTTTATTTTTGGCATTTTTGGCCTATTTTGGACTTCCTATTTTTTAGGGGCTATTTTTAGAAAGTTGCTATTTTGGGAAAAGTTTCTATTTTTGTTAGAGTTTCTATATATGCAAAGGACCCGAATTTCGAAAATCCACTCAGAAGTGCCAAAAAGTCAATAGAAATCTCAGAAAATCAATTTGAAAATTTGTGAAATTCATGTTGAAAATCAGAAAAATGTTGAAAATATGGAAAAATCAGTCCAAGAAATCACAGAAAATGGTGAAAAATCTGAAAATTCATGGAGAAATCTGGAAAATTCATAAAAAAAAATCTGAGAGATCATGGTGAATTTGCCTAAGTGTGGATTCATGGGAGTCCAACCAGCATGGAGAAAGAAGAAGTTAATGGCAAAATAGCTTCAGCTAGAAGAAACAATGGTGTGGAGGAGTGTCAAGTCCGCCTAGCAATGGCATAAAGACAAGACAAGTCCGCCCTTGGACAATAGTTGAAGTGGCATGACATAGTATGAAGTCTGCCCCAAGAGGGCACAAAGATATGCCAAGTCTGCCCAGCAGCATATGAGGAAATGGCACAAGGTTAAGGCAAGTCCGCCTTGCCATGGCATGAGGAAGAGCTAAGTCCGCCCTTGGACAAATGGACAATGGCATGGCATGGTATGAAGTCCGCCCCAGGTAAAGTGGCATGAGAAGGAAGAAGGTCCGCTCCAAGAAAGAATGGCATGGGTAAGTGGTTAGTCCGCCCAGCAAAGAAACATTATATGGCGTGAAGTAAAGCCAAGTTCGCTCCAAGTTAGCACAACAAAAGATGGCTCAACACTTAGTGAAATCCGCCATATGGGAAAGATGAAGTGGCTTGAGCATAGGCAAGGAAAAATTGAATGGCACAAACATAAGCAAAGTCTGCCATAGGCATTTGGAGATGGCTTAATAATGAATGAAGTCCGCCATACTTAGAGAAGTGGTAAAAAATTAAAATTTTGCCTAAGCTTCAGCCTTGGAAATATTAAAAATATGCTTGGCCTTGAGAAAATTCGCCATACTTGGAGAAAATAAGAAATATTTTTCTAAGTCCAACATTTATATGTCTTAAACATTTTCGCTTGAGACTTAGGATGGAAAGAAAATTATGGCGAAATGAAATTGGAAGATGAAAATTATGGAAAAATGAAATTGGAAAGAAAAATTCGCCTAAGGCAAAGGTAGGAAGAAAATTTTAAATAAAAAATCAAATTGCCTTAGATGAAAAATAAAATGCCATAAAATAAAGGGGTTGAAAATGACACATGAAATAATTATTTTTATTTTTCAACACCCCAAAGTGATAAACTTTGAAAAATCAAAATTGGAAAAGGACAAAAAAGAACTTCACTGAACTGGCGCTAGATTTGGAAACTTTCCCGGAAACTGTCGTTGAAGATAAAAATTGCCATTCAGAAGCTAAGTCCAAGCCAAGTTCAAACTCGATTTAATGGAAACAATTGAAATTTGCTAAATAGGTCGATTTTCTCATCTTTATAATTGGATTCACTTCTCATTTTGCAATCATTCGATTTTCGAAAGAAGAGTTGTGAGAAGAAAGTTTAGCTAAGGCAAGAAAGTTGAGAGGGTTTGAAGCAAAGTGAAGAAAGAAGATTCATACCAGCCAGCATTGTGATCGTGATCATTTCATTCTTCCAGAAGAGCCAGGCAGATTTATTTTCTCCACTTCATTCTGGCATAAAAACTTCGTCATTTCTTTTCTTTTCCAGCATAATCTTTCACGAAATTTGATTTGACAACTAGCTGGAATACTTTTCGAGTAATTTAAATTCTAAATTTTAAATATTCTCTTTGCTTCTTGTTGCAGATTTATTTTCGAGAGGATAAAAATGAAGTTTGCCAGCAAGGGTGCAAAACTGCAGTCAAAGATCAAATCCAAATGGAAGCACATTGTGGACACCAACCTTGGCCATGTTGACTTCGATGATTTCAAGGAAAGAATGTACGGAAGTGATGGACGTTTGCCTACGCCAATTGCAAGAAGGATGATGCGCAACGGAATTGTTCATGCAGCTGGATTTCCGCCAACAAAGGAGTGTCCAAAATTTATGGTGGAATGTGCATTGCATTATAATGCACAGGAAAGACAGATAGAAGTGCCTGATGGAAGGGTACTTGCATATTTGACCGAGCAAGCCATACAAGAAACCTTTGGAATTCCAGTTTACAACCGGACATCCTATCGAACCAAAGATGATGCACTTAAGCTTTACCAAAATCAGCAAGACCTTTGTGCGTCAAATATAAACAAGACCTGATTGCTGAAACCCAGACCTACTGCCAAAAAGATGCCAAAGAAGTTGGCCAGAACAGATTTTAAAGAAGAACATGGAGATATTGTCTTGCTGCTGAATAGAATGGTAGGCAATCCTCAGGGTGCGCCTTTTGAAACATGGATGTATTATTTCGTTGATGAAATAATCTCCGGAGTGAAGATGTTTAACTGGTCTAGAATGATCAGTGACAGCCTCCATGAGTAGTTGGTCAACCTGGAGGAAACCAAGACCTTCCATATGAGCTCATACGTCATATATTTGCTTGCAAGGTCTTACAAGTATGCTGGCTTGGTTTGCAAGGGCGTAGTTGGCAACGGCGAAGGACAGTTCAAATCTTATGATTGCTATCCGCAGTTGCAGCTAAAAGAGAAGTCACATTTTAGGCGAGCACATGACACATTTCTTATGTATATCACTCGACTTCTCCAAGGCGAAACACATCGAGACTCACCCGTGAGGCCAAGAGTTCAGGTTACACAGGGGCCGTCCCCAAACCCCGTCGGTTCGGGGGGCGTCAGTGTACCGAGGGGGCGGCAAAGGGGGCGGAGGACCGTCCACCAAAAGCAGGAAACATCAGGGGGGGGGACAGCTTATCCCAAAAAGAGGCTGACAGTCCGGGGGGCGGTGCCGTCCCTCGACTGTCCCGGGGACGGCCGGCCGTCCCCCGTGTTTTAAAGCGCCTAAACTCAAAAAAAAGAGCAAAAAATTTAAAAATAACGCCCTTCCTATGTGGCATGTGTGGGCCCTACTATGTTTTACTCTCTTATGAATGAAAGGAGGCCTCTAAAAGTTCATTATTTTCATTTTGTTTGTGTAGGGAGCCAAGGGTTTGAAAAGAAAAAAAATTGCAGCCATTGAAGGAGAAGGAGCAGCTGTTTGAAGGAGGAGAGGAGGTTGAAAGAGTGTTGTTGGGAGTGCAAATCCATCAAAAAGGTATGCATTTTCTTTCACTATTCTTATTTTTTCATTTTTTTGCAAAATATGAAGTATTCATAGTCTGATTTTTTTTATTTTTTTCATTTTCAGTCAACACTTGCATTCTAAAAACAAAAAACATGAGCAACAGTGAGGGTGGGAGTGATAGTGAAGTTGAAATGCAAGTTAGAAGGCAAACTAGAGAGCAAATAACCCCTACCCAACACCATCATTCATCAACCAATACCAAAACTATGAAGGACTATGCAAAACACCCAATAGACAAAAAAAAACCATTCCTTCAATTTGTGACAGCCATGGGTGAAAGACAAAAAAATTCAGGGGGGAGTAGGGTTTGGTTGTGCCATGTTTGTGAAAAGGAGTTTAGGGGCAGCTACACTAGAGTTAGGTCTCATTTTTTGGGTGAGGTGGGCCATGGAGTTAGAACGTGTCCTGCATTGACAGATGCACTATTTATAGAGTGCCAAACAATTCAAATGGAGTGTGATGGTGGGGTTCAAACTGGGTCTCCTTCTTTCCCAAGTTCACAATCATCTATGCCTACTCCTACTCCTAGTCCTTCCACGGTTGGTAGTAGTGTTATCTTAAGAGGAAAGAGGAAGGTGATTGGTGGTGATAAGGGAGCCTCAGTTGAGTCCATGTTTCAAAACCAAGCACGAGAAACCTGTGAATCCTCCATTGCCAAATTCTTTTTTGCCCATGCCATTCCATTTCATGTGGCCCGTTCCTCTTATTTCAAACAAATGGTGAAAGACTTAGTTGCTGTTGGTCCTTCATTTGTACCCCCTGGAGATCATAAGCTACGCACCACCCTCCTAGACAAAGAGTACTCCAAAGTTAATGTGTTAATGGAGGAGATGAGGCAAACATGGATGAGGACGGGGTGCTCTATAGTGATGGATGGGTGGACTGATTGTAGACGTCGGCCACTCATCAATGTCATAGTCACATGCCCTGCTGGTTCTTATTTTCTTAGAGCCGTAGATTGTTCAGGGAGACGTAAGGATGCTGACTTCCAATTTTCCATTTTGAGAGATGCCATAGAGGAGGTTGGGGCTGCAAATGTGGTGCAGGTGATCACCGATTCAGCACGTGTGTGCAAATCGGCTGGGTTGATGGTGGAGGGTACTTACAGGCACATATTTTGGACCCCATGTTGTGTTCATGCATTGAACAATGCATTGAAAGACATAGGGAAGATGGATTGGGTGAAGAAAACGGTGGCAGAAGCTAGAGAAATTCAGATGTTCATTTGCAACCACCACACCTCACTTGCTCTTTTCAGGACATTTTCAAAGAAGGAGTTTCTCAAACCTGTTGATACAAGGTATGCCATTTACTTCATTTTGTTTCACTTTCAATTTGTATTCATAATCTAATTTTGTTTTAAATTTTTATTTTTTAATGAATCATTGAATTAATGAATGTAGATATGCCACATACTTCATCCTATTGGAGAGAATGGTTGAGGTGCATGAGCCTCTACAATTGATGATGGTCAATGCTGAGTGGACTAGATGGCCTAATGCAAGTTCTACTCAAGGAAAGAGCATCAAACAAAAGATCCTCGATGATGATTGGTGGGCCAATGTGAGGTAAGACATATTAGATGGCTGATTTTCATATTAAATTTCTGATTTTAATATTTTAATTTTATTGTCCAATGTTCCAACTTTTGATGTTTCTAACATGTCAAATAACTTGTCAACTAATTATTTTGAACTTTTTGTTTGCATTTTGCAGATATATTTGCTCCTTTATCTCGCCCATTGTAGATGTCATTAGATATGCTGATACAAACTCTCCTAGTCTTGGAGAGATATATGAGACATTTGACACTATGCTTGGGAAGATCAGGCAAGTTATTTTGGCAAAGGACCCCACTTTGGATTTATATGAGCAACACATTAGGCCCATTGTGACGCGGAGGTGGAATACAATGAACACCCCGCTTCATATGGCTGCCTTTGCTCTAAATCCAAAATGGTATGCACCAAGGGATGGTAGGGTGCCTCCATGTGATGATCCTGAGGTTTTAGATGGGTTCACACGGGCCATTGAAAAGATTTATCCAGCTGAGCAAGCTTCAATACTTCGGTCACAATTTCTAGACTTTGCTAATCTTAATGGCCCAAACTTGAGCAAACCACAGGCGAGGTTGGATAGAGCTATATTAGCTCAAGGGAACCCTATTGGATGGTGGACCTATCATGGGAGAGATACACCGCAGTTGAAGATACTTGCCACTCGCCTTCTTGCACAGGTTGCTAGTTCCTCTGCTGCAGAGAGGAATTGGTCCACATATGGCTTTATCCACTCTGTCAAGAGGAATAGACTTACCTCTAGACGAGCAGAGAAGCTAGTGGCCGTTCATAGTGCTCTTCGGATTCAGGATTGACAGACTCCAGAGTATCGACAGACTCCAACTCTACAGTGGGATATTGATCCCGAGGACGCGGCTCAGATAGATGAGGAGGAGACAGCTGAGGGCTTGGTTGGGGTCCCATTGGCTGAGGAGGAGCATTACGGTGGCAGTGACTCAGAGGATGACTCTGATTTTGATGCAGTTATGAGAGATGATTAGGGGCAGCAGTGCTCTTTGTTTATTTTGTAAATTTGTATTCATTATTGACATACGATATTGTATTTTGATTTTCATAGCAAACTAAAACTTTAAAACTATATGGCAGCAATGTAGCCTTTGGGCATTTTGATATAAGTTTATAAATTATAACTTGGAGGTTGTTTCATGATTTGTGTAACTGTATGTTAATTTTGAATGCGTATTGACTATTGACTCTATTGAGTATTGGCATAATGTTGAACACAAATGTTATATGTTAATGTTCTATAATGTGTATTATGCATGCCTTATTCATGTTATCTATTGAATATTTAAAATTTCCCTATATTTTTTAAATTTTCCCTATATTTTTATATAGCCGTCCCCTGTCGTCCCTAATTTTGGCCTCAAAAATTGGAAACTTGGGGACTCGTCCCGCCGTCCCCTGCCGTCCCCGTCCCCGTCCTAGAAACTTGGGGTAACCTTGCAAGAGTTTGATTAGCAGATATGGATCCTGGTTCATCCAGTTTCCCAAATTTACTTACATCAGGATTCAAGGATTTATAGGACGCCCATACAGACTGCCATTTATCCCACCAACAAAATGGTTTTGTTGGAAGTACTAAGGCAATTGGAGACATCAGAATATCCAAAGGCCAAAACAGAAAGCAGTTGTCACTTTTCCATTTTTCATCGACAATATGGAAGAATCATGTCAAACGGCGCAAGCAGCAGAGAGTGCTCGACTGGAGATGCAAAAATACCCTTTCATATCATACAAACCCAGGAATGACTTTGATCCACTCCATCACATTGGAACTGTGGATGGAGAGAAATACAAGCACAGGATAGACTTAGAAGATTTTTGGGCCAATGCGGCTGACGAATATGATGTGAGGAAAAGGCTGTGGTCAAGATTGCCGTTGAATATGATAAGGGCGACTGAACTTTTCAAAGTACCTGACCAACTGGATGATGATGGAGTTTATGTGCAGCCGGGCTTTGATGAAAACGAGCCACTTCCTCCTGTAAGGTGGTCTGAGCCTGAGCTGGGTGACTTGGCAACATTCATGCGGCCTGTGTTCAAATATTCCCAATGGTGGATAGATCAACAAGTACAAGGTCTGTGGCGGAGAAATGTGCAATTTACATATGAATTAATGGGAGAAAGAGAATCCTGTTCCTCAAATGCCGGAGCATCGGATGCTGCCAACTTAAGAAAGAACAAGAATAAAGCAATAGATGAAGGACCCTCTCAAAAGAGGCACAAATCCCGACCCCTTCATTTGGCCACATCCAGAAATATAGATGAAATATTAGCCATGGATGAAGAGTCTTGGGAGCATGTCAAAATTCCTTATCCAGTTAGAGATGTGGAGCCAGTACAATCAGAAGATGATGATCTACCTTCTCCTATAGGCACGAAAATTCTGGAATCAGACAATGACACGGACATCATGGATGGAGAATTTGAAGAAGGAATGATTTCTGCCCTCAAGGGAATCCAGGATGACCCATCTGTGCAAGAAATTCAATATATGCAAGAAATTCAATATATGCAAGAAATTCCAGATATGCCAGAAATTCAAGATGCACAAGAAGTTCAGGATATGCAGGATGTCCAGGATCAACAGGAAGATGGAATTGAGCAGTCAACCATCTCAGATTGGCTGAAGGAAAGACTAAAGAGAAAGGCGCCAATAGAGGTACCTGAAGAGGATGATGCCACAGACTTCTTGGCTAGGCTAGAGCAAACTGCCACAAGAAAGAAAGCCAAGAAATTTTCTGCCATACAAGGGGATGAGGCTGGCGATCGCACAGTGCAGATAGCAGTGCCTACAATTGATAAATTCCAAGATGAGATAGCCTCGAATGAATATGCCATCATGACCATTGATATGGGTCCGACAACAAAAGGGCAAGAAGTGGAAGACTTGGATAATTATGTTGCCACGATCAAGTCTAGGTTGGATAGGGAAGTGGCAAAGAAGAGAGAGTATAAAAGAGAGATTGAGCGTCTAAAAGATTATATCCAACACTTGACCAAGCCGCTCAATCAGGGTGACCAATTAGCACCTCCACTTCCAAATTCTTCACAAGAACTGGTTGGAAATTTTGAAGAAGAATTGACTACAGCCAGAGAGGCTAAAAACTGGATGGATGGAAAGAAAGATGAGGCGATGGCATTCGCAGAGAGGCTGGCATATGTGTATGGGAAAACTTCCTTCCTGCTATCACGAGTTGGCAGACTTCCAGATCAGGAAGCATGGGATGGGTGCTCCATATGACATTTCTGAGGGAGAGTCCTAGAAAGGGTAAAGCAAATTGGGCAAAGTTGAAGAAGCTGACAAAGATTAGGTGGAAATTTATCAAATAGTTCTTGATTGTGCTTGGCTGAGAGATATTGTCAGAAAAATAGCAGCCTAGGAAATTTAAAGAACAAGTTCAAAATTTTTCTCCACCACTTACAAGGCAATCATGAAAGAAAAAATTTACCAAGGCATTCGGCTTCATGGCCGTTAGGATGCTTTCTTGTTATGAACAAAATGGACAATTACTTTTCTGCGAGAATGTGTTGAAAGTTTGGACTTTGCTAGATACAAATCAATACCTTTATGAGACATTGCCATGGAGAAATCAACTGATCGTGTAAGTTCGCCGAACATGGTTAGCTACGGTGAATAAGGATGCATCGGATGCTGAAGTTCTCTCCAGTTGGCGGTGGATATTTGAAACCTAATTAGGGTTGGTTATATTGAATCTGGAACTCATTTTGATCTTGGCCATTCATTGTAATCCGGGATCCTTATAGGCCCCTTCTCTGTTTTCTTAAATGATGTATAGGAGAAAGGTAGAAGAGAGTAGATATCAAAAGTTAATAGAATTAGAAGTTAGAAGTTGTAGAGAATAAGAGAGAGAGTTTATGAGATTGTTGCGAAAACACTATTTTGATAATAAAGTTCATAATGCATGAGGTGCTTTGAATCCTTTGATTGTCAAATGGTTGCATGGTTACATATTTCTCTTTCTCGTCCAGTAGATTTGAATTAGAATTTTGATGTGTGTTAAAGAGAATGATAGATTGATAACAAGGGTTAGCGAAACTTAGCTCATACTTTCTTTGAGTGGATGACTTTCATTCAATGCGTAAAGTTGGACTGAGCTTTATCGTGGATGCTTCAATGTTTACTTCGAATAATGTTGTTCTATTGATGGTATTGTTCGTGGTGAAGAAATTTTAAGCACAAATCCCAGAAGATTGCACTTGCTTTGTGTAGTTGTCGTTTAACATGGTGAGACAAAGTATTGTTTATTTAGTTTCACTCAATCCTTGTCGTCTCTTGATTTCACTAAACCCTTACTCTTTTTCACTTTGTTTATCTAAAACCTGAAAAATCCAAAATGATACTGTATTTATGTCTTTGCTTTTCTAAGTAACTTGCAAAAGTAAATCCCTATTGTGCCCCCAACAAATCACATCAAACCACAGAGCTTATCCACACTCATCTTAAACATTGGAATTACCGTATGATCTTACTTGCAGTCTTAGCATATGAGGTAGTTTTTCAAGAGGGGATATAGCATATTTGACACTTTATTTTAGAATGTTTGTTGTGTCATAAAACAGGCATCAACACGACCCAATATGAGGCCTTTCAACACTCAAACATTTCATTTTTACCTCTCATTTTGCTCTCACCATATTTTCTCTCCATCTTGGCATTTTGAAGGGAGGTGATTGTATTCGGAGGAGATCGATTGTGGAGTGACAAATAGCTTCTACAAAGGAGATTTAAGTGTTTAAGGTATGCATTTAAACCCTATTCTTTAATCTTTTGATGAATTTTTTCAAGTTTGTAAAGAAGTTTTTCAAGTATGCTTTTGTTTTCATGTTTTTTATAGATTGCAACAATGGCCAGTAGTCAAAGTTTAGTGGGTGGGGAGGGAAGTCAAAAATTCAAAATTGATAAAGGATCTCCTTTATGGAGACATACCACAGGAATTTCACAAATTCCTGGAGGTGGGGGGATTGTTTGGAAGTGTATTTTTTGCAATGCACAATATAATAGCTCCTATTACCGAGTGAAACTTCATTTTATGGGCCTTGGTGGTAAAGGGATTAATATGTGTGAGGGCCCAAATAAGAAGGGATTGTTTGCTGTACAAATACCAGGATTTATAAAAGAACAAGAAGATGCTGACAATGGTTGCAAGAGGAAAACAAAGTGGTTATAGTTTTGGAAAGAAAAAACGACGACATTACCCACTTAGACAGTTAGGCCCTCCAGACATCCCTTCTTGTCTATGCTCTGTATGGAAGAAGAAGATAAAGAACCACAAATCACCACCCACAAGAGAGGTCCATTGGAGAAGGCATTTAAAATGGAGGCAAGAGATATTGCTGAAGAAAAAATTGCATGTTGCCTCTATGCCAATGGTCTTCCTTTCAACTTGGTGAGATCACCATATTGGCGGGACATGGTGTTAGCAATAAATAGTGCACCTCCTGGTTTCACAAGTCCTGGGTATGAAAAGGTGCGTACCACCTTATTGCAAAAAGATAAGAAATCTATAGAGGCCCAACTGAAACTAGTTAGAGATTCTTGGATTGAAACAGGTGTATCTATTGTTTCCGATGGATGGAAAGATTGCAAAAACCGTCCATTGATCAATGTTATTGTAGTGTCCCCCAAGGGGGCAATGTTTTTGAGGGTGGTTGACTGTGAAGGGGAAGTGAAAGATGCAGAGTTCATTTCCAGGATTCTCATTGACTCCATAGAGATTGTGGGTAATGAAAATGTTGTCCAATTAATTACGGACAATGCAAAAGTTTGTAGGGCTGCAGGTGCTTTGGTAGAGGCTAGATATGAGCACATCTTTTGGACACCGTGCACCATACACTCCCTCAATTTGGTGATGCAAGCAATTGGCAACCAAATAGAGTGGGTGAAAGAATTATACTAGGAGGCCGAGGAGATCCAGATGTTTGTGAAAAACCACCATATGTCACAAGCAATTTTCAAAACTTTTTCAAGATTGGAATTGTTGAAGGTGAAGTTAATTTATTTAGTTTCATTTATGTCATGTTTTACATAATTGAATAAAATATTTTTTTGCATTATTTACATATTTTATATGTGTTATTAACTTACTATTAACATGTTCTTAGGTTGTTGAGACCCGGTTTGTATCTCACACAATTGTTCTGAGACAACTAGTGAAGGTGAAAGAGGCATTGAGTCAAATGGTTATTATCAACCAACAGGGTATATGGAAGCAATCAAATTCAGAGAGGACCCAAAAGGTCAAGGCAATAATCTTGGCTGACGATTGGTGGGATCGTGTGAATTATGTATTGGAGTTCACCGTACCTATCATGTCTATGCTTCAGTTTGCTGATACAGATGAACCATGCTTGGGGGATGTCTATGATAGCATGGAGACCATGTTGGAGAAAATAAAAATAGAAATACAAAAGAGAGAGAATGATCTTGAAGACACCTTTTACAAAAGGGTGGAAGCAATCGTTCTTCATCGTTGGAACAAGATGACAACACCGTTGTACCTCCTTGCATATGCCCTATCTTCGAGGTACTATACAACTAAAGTACTTTCTATCCCAGGGAGAATACCGCCATATAGAGATTCTGAAGTTGCTAATGGGTATAAGAGGGAATTTAGTAGAATCTTCAGTGATCCAGAAGTGCAGACAAGTGTTATGAAAGAATTTGGATTGTTTGTCTTAGGAAAAAATCGTACCCCTTTTGTTGTCAGAGACCAATACAAAATGGATGCTATTACATGGTGGTACCTCCACGGTCAAGATTATATGTGCCTCCAACCTCTTGCAATCAAGATCCTCTCACAAGTAATTTTTTTATTTTTGCCACTTGTATTGTAGAATTTAACACTTAACATTCTTGAATTTATTTTGCATTTTTTATTTTTAATTTTGTTGGTTTTCTCTCCAAGTTGCAAGCTCTTTTGCTGCTGAACGGAATTCGAGTACATACTCCTTTATCCACTCAGTGAAGTGTAACTGGTTGGCTACAAAAAGAGCTGAAGACTCGGTGTATATTCATTCCAATTTGCGTCTTCTGTCATGGAAGGATCCTCAATACAAGTAGGGGGCAGCGAAGCTTTGGGATGTAGCACTCGAGTCTGCTAACTTGGATGCAACCATTCGGGATCTTGCTAGAGCCACTATGGATGATGTGGATGATAATGATGACATACCACATGGTGCTGGATCCGCTTTGGGTTCAAATGATGATGATCTTGAAGTTGAAGCCGCTGAAAATCCAAGTCATGAAGATATTTTTGAGAATCCTTTTGATGATTGATGAACACTTGAACAATGAACATTGAATCATGTTTCATGAACTACAGTTTGTAATTCAGTAATTGTGATGATTTTCATTTCCATTGGAATCGTGAACATAGACGTATATGATATCATTGATATGCCTTATTTGAATATTTTTCAAGTATCAATTGGCATTTAATATTTATCTTTGGCATTTGGCATTGATCAATGATCAAGTATCATACTATGAAATGATTTAGTTTTACAATTGTGTATATTTCTCTTATTTTTTTGTATATATAACACACACACACACACACATGTACCCATACGTACCCAAACCCCTAAAAAAAATTTGCCCGTACCCACGTACTGGGTTCTCATACCCGAACCCGTCCCCGAACCTGAACGGGTAACTTAGTTTCTAGTCTATTCAGAATATTATATGTCTGGGAAGCGATATAAAACTGAATGCACACATAGAGGTTTATCTAAAATCTGCAAGATTTTCAAATGTGGTGATTGCTTCAATTGTTATCTATCAGTGACCTTACAATCTGGGCAGTCTTCTCCCTTAGCGTCCCGATCCAAAATGATGGTGATGGGCTCCAAGCTTTTGGTGCAAGAATCCATCTTTGATTGACTCTTTTTGTTCTTCTTTGTATAAATCTGCATGCATTTATTGGTCTGTAAAATGCTGGAGATATTCTCCTAGAAATCACCACTAACAGATATCTTCTTGTCAACCCTATGAGATACCTAACTCTAATGGGTTATACGTCAGTTAAAGATGTTCAAAACAGTTACAATATTCAAAAGAAGCACATAGCAGTAGTAGACAATGCAAGACAAACAGAGAAGACAATTGAGACACATGGATACACCTAGAGAAACCCTTAAATGGGAAGTAAACTCCAGAAGTGTGAGCTCTTGCTCCTCATGCTACTATCTTCTAGTCAAATAAAAGCATTTACAATGCCTCTAGGGCAGATTTGAGCTTTGAACATAAGCAACTAGCTCAGAACACCTGCAACTTGTCTCTCTGCACCACAAAAACCCTGCTTCTTCACTTACAACAATAAAAAATTGAGCAAATATGAAGGTTTGAATGAGAGCCAATGCCTCTACAATGTTTTCTCAAATCTTTTTTGCCTTTCCCTCTTTCGTTGCAGGCATTATTAGGAAGTTCTAATGTCAGAAAATTCAAAACGAACAATCAAAATGCTTCAGATTCCATATTCTGTCTTGACCGTGGTAGTGGCAATTTCAAAATTACTGAGGAGTTTTCCAAAGTGCTGTGGTAGAGATGAAATCATTGCTTTCAGCAAAGAGGTGATTGTGAATTCACCACAGTACACACAAGTTCACTGGCGTAGAAATATTTTTGCTGTGTGCAGGAGCCAGTGAATATGCTTACATTGTTTTTTTGCTTACTTGACTATCTGAACCCCTGTTCCAAGAAATCCCTGAGATTGTCTGGATCAGCCCAAATATGACTTTGACTTGAGAGTTGAGACCATTCTTCTCATTAACAAAACACACCAAACATAGATGAACTCCTCCTTCCATGGACTAAGACAACTCCATGACTGAAAATGGCAACTGTAACTGTTGTGCAACAACTGCAACAACCTTCTGTGGCTTGCACCAGTGTTCTGTTCCATCTTACCTTGATCTGAAGCAGCTGCAAGTCTTTCTTAGCAATGGGCTATGATCCATTTTTCAGATCATCTATGACTGCTCTTAAGGCATTTGCAAGCACAATACAGGAGCCTTGTACTTGTACATTTTTCCAATGTTCTAAAGCTTCTTCTGATTGACCTTGTCTTCACTTGATCATAATTTTTTTTGTCGAATTGTTATAAAATGACTTTAGTTTGCCTCTTGTAGTCCTTGCAACAAGGACTGGATTGTTGTAGTTGCAATTGGACGGCAAACTTTCCTGGATCCTTTTGCAGACCACTCATTATGCAGATTTGTCCATATCATTCACCTTTTTTGGGCTCTATTTGAATAGGGTCTTGTATGCCTTGGCTGCAACTCATGCTTTTAAATAGTTCCCAAGAAAACATGCCTTTCAATCCAAGTCATTCACCATCAAATGAGGCAAGAAAGGAGTATGAAACATTCAAATGTGCTTTAGTTCTAGATCTGAAGCATCACTTGGGATCAAGTGGACTGAAATGATGATATATTTTTGGTGTCTGGTCTCTTAGAAAATCACCTAATAAACTATTTTATCTCAAAATTAGAAAAATGATAGTGATTTTTTAGAAGTTTTATTTTTCTCTGAATATAACCTTTAAATCTGTATGTTAGTGTCATCAATGAACTTTTGACTTGAGGTACTTTGTAATCCAATGACTGTAAAACTTCTTCTGGCTATTAGAGCTACCACTGACAAAATACAGGTAAGACTGAACTTCACATAGTTAAACTGCTTTTATGCTGGGAAGAACCTTGGAAATATGTAGTTTGGAATAGATAAGATGACCAAATTTTGGACCTCTTTTGAATTCTTCATGATCATGTCAAGAGTGCTGCTATAAATTCAAAATTCTAGGAAATGTTATGTTTTTGGATAAAGAATTTGTTTGTGGTTTTGCAGATGTTGCTCCAGATGTATCTTTCCGACTCTATGATGCCAGGTCTAAATGCACTTCCAAAGAATCCCAAAACAGCTGAGTCAATAAGACATCTTAGAAATGGAGAAACGACAGACTTGTCCTCAGATGACTTGCTTAAGGTTGGTCGTACATGACAATAATACTTGTCAACATGATATTTATGTTGCTTTTAACCTCTGTGGAATGTAATTTGTGTTTATATTCTCTTTTTAGAAACGATTTTTTTCCTGATTTTCTTGATATTTAATCTTAAGTGCAATTGTTGAAATATTTGTAGCTTGCAGCTCAACATGTAGCTGGGCGTCAACTGGAAAGAGCTTTGCAAGTACTGAGGTATTGTTGTTACTGTCTGATCTTTATTGCCAACAGAAGCAAACATGGAAGGATTGTCTGAATTCATCTTTTCTTGTTTGAGTGTCTGTGAATGGGTAGGGAAGGAGGTATGTGGGTGGGTAGAGAGGTGAGAGGAGGGTGGGGGTAGTGAAGGGGCTGTTATTCTCTTGTAAACAATTCCTTATCCTGGTAAGAACTGTTTGTAAGAAGAGTTGCATTTTCTGGGATCAGGACAGCCATTTAGTTGCTTTATTTTCTACACCAACATCCTGAGAAAACAGTCATCAAAGTAGTCTTTCTCACCCAAAAAGGGAAATTACTGTTACTTGCTAATGGATACCCCACCATCAAAGAAATGGGTTGGCAGCTGTGGTAGCTTAAGGAAAAGGCTCTCATTTGCTGTTTCATGGGTGCTTATTAGGCCTTGAAGCAAATTAGATGAAATCTGATCTAAAACGAGGCAAGAATGAAGCCCTGCAAGAGATCCAAGGAAGGGGTTATTATCATGAATCACCTTCATGAGCACCTGAGCCAGAAGCTTCCCATGTTATGGAGCAAGGAAATAACAAAGAGGCCTGTTGACAGAAAAACCTTGACCAGAGTCTAAGGTTTAATATTCTGTTATATGTAGTCAACCTTGATGCGATTCAATAAAAAGGGAGAACTTAGATATGCAAGAAGTATAAACCAAATTGTAATAAATTACATACATTCATAAATATACATCCAATGCCATATATTCATATAATTTTATGGCTTGCACATGTATAATAATTTTTCATCATGCTTTATCCATATATATCTTCCACACTTCCTTATTCTCATATGTATTTAATCCATACGATTCCACACTCTTATCTCTCACTTTTCCCTTCTTTATATAGCCTTTTAATGTCTTTTCATAATGCCTTTCCATCATATCCTTTTATAATAACACTTAATTATCTTATTCCCCACAAATTTACCATTTTCTCTATAATACTTTACAATTTTATAGCTTATTTTGGCATATTAGAGGTGTTTTAAAGCTATTTAAGTGGTATATAAATTATAATGGATATATGAGTCTAGAAATGACCCAAATGACATATG
Source organism: Sequoia sempervirens (assembly GCA_007258455.2). Lineage (NCBI taxonomy): Eukaryota > Viridiplantae > Streptophyta > Pinopsida > Cupressales > Cupressaceae > Sequoia > Sequoia sempervirens. The sequence continues at coordinate 1,530 of VDFB02100345.1, read as the reverse complement.
AGGTGCCTCACAGTCCTCTATATCCTGCCAACAAGGCCCATGGAATCAGAAGAATCTATGGAGATCTAGAAGGAAAAACAACACAAACCCTTTAAGTAGCTCCTCAATTCAACTCTCAAACAATTTTGAAGGCATTAATCGGCAGACTTTCTTGGTCATGGAAGATATTGAAAGTATGCAAAAATTAGACACACCAGATAGCTTTGAATGGGAAAAAAAACCGCACACAAAGGGGACAAGGAACAAGCACTTATACCTCTGTTGCAGGCACAGTCAAGGCTGCAAGAAGCAACAAATTTAAACAGAAAAATAATCAGAAAATGCACAACAATCATTACAATCATGTCAGAACCCTGATGGTTCTCTGTTTCAAACCCTAATTGATTTGTTTGTCGTTTTTGCAATTTTTTGGTTTTTTTGTATTTTTGAAGGTTTTACAGGCAAAATTGAAAAGTACGATTTACTAAGAAAAATTGCTAGAAATCTAAATAAATTCAATAATGCAATTTTATGCTCAGATCTTGCTCAAATATGATAGGCGCCTCAATGTATTTAACTTCCAGAGCAAGTACAATGATGAATATGGAGCTATAAATGAAATACAATAAATTTATTGAAGAAAAACCTGATTTCTCTTAATGGCGGCTGTAATAAATGCAGATGGTACGGCCAGAAATAATAGTCTTCAGGCTCGAAAAACCATGCAAAAATCTCCTGTAGACCAAGGCGCTCAAGATCCAGTCGCCAGTATCTGAAGAATAAATGCGTTGCTCCAGAGAAATAAAGGTATGGCCTTGCTGGTACGGCCAGGTACAGCAATGAATAAAAAGGTACGGCGTCTTGTAATATGTGCCAGAACACTGATAACTAATCTCTGCTCAAGTCGCCCCTGTCTGCTGATGATTATCTCTGAAAACCTCTGCCAAAATGGATGAATAAGCACAATCTGTGATCTCTGTGTGAAATCACCAGGTGCAAGCTTCAGCTGGTATTTCACAGCCTCAGTCTGCCTGATCTCTGAAGAGTTTTCGTTCTCCAGAAACGATCGTCTGCCAGAAACCCTAGGGTTTGCAAACTCCAATGCTCAGATGCAAGAAGACAAAATTGAATAATAATCAGAATAGTTCGATTTTGCCTTGAGAGGAAATATATACCTCTTGAAGAAATTCGACCCAATCTCCTTTTAATTGATCATTTAAATAAATGATTTAATTTCGCACTTTTGACTTAGGAGATTCATTTAATAATTGGCGTCCATCTTTTTAATGAATATAAAATACTCATTAAGTCACCTTTTAATAATTTATTATAAAGTATAATAAATACTTTATAATTGAGCCAAATAATTAAATATTTCAATATTTCAATAAAGTGACTTTAATATAAAGTCAAATTATTAAATATTTAATAACTCATTAATTACTCCTTATTTATTTCAATATTTCAATAAAGTGACTTTAATATAAAGTCAAATTATTAAATATTTAATAACTCATTAATTACTCCTTATTTCTCCGTCAAATCAACCAA